>PVLD010004888.1:0-119372 GCA_004027595.1 Dinomys branickii | reverse complement strand
TTTTTTTTTTTTTTTTTTTTTTTTGTGGTGCCGGGGATCGAACTCAGGACCTTGCACTTGCCAGGCGAGCGCTTATTCAACTGAGCTATATCCCCAGCCCAAAAACTATGCTTCAAATTCAATGGAGAAATAAAATATTTACACGACAAAGAACAACTGAAGAATTTCATGAGTGCCAAACCAGCATTGCAAACAGCACTGAAAGATATTCTAGACAGAGAAAAAAGAGACCACAATCCCAAGAACAATGATAGAAATAATCCCCTAAACAGAACAAGTAAGTAAGCAGACAGCAAAAGAAGGAAAACAACAACAAGTAAATAACATGACTAGAATAAGCCAACATATAACCATTAATGTAAATGACCTCAATTGACAAGTCAAAAGGAAAAGATTGGAAGAGTGGATAAAGGAACACAATCCAACGATATGCTGTATACAGGAAACACATTTTACTGAAAAGGAAATCCACAGGTTGAAAGTTAAAGGTTGGAAAACAATTCTCCATGCAACAGGTCCCCAGAAAAAAGCAGGGGTAGCTATTATGTTTGCAGATAATGTAAACGTCAAACCAAAAACAATCAAAAGAGATAAAGAAGGCCACTACATACTAGTTAGGGGAAAGCTGCAAGAGGAATAGGTAACAATCCTAAACATTTATGCACCAAACAATGGAGCACCTAGCTTTACAAGTCAAATCTTAACAGACGTGAAAAATCAAATAACTAATAACACTATTGTAATAGGTGACCTAAACACCCCTCTGACGCAAAGAGACAGGTCAACTGGACAGAACTCAGCAAAGAGATAACAGACCTGAACCAAAAGTGTGAACAAATGGACTTAGTAGATGTATACAGAGTGTTCCACCCCACAATATCAGAATACACATTTTTCTCAGCTGCACATGGGTCTTTGTCGAAAATAGACCACATTCTAGGCGATAGAGCATATATACCTAAATGCAAAATAGTTGAAATTATCCCATGCATATTATCGGACCACAGTGTAATGAAATTGGAAATTAATGACAAAGAGAACTCTAAAAACCGCCTAAACACTTGGAAATTAGACAACAACCTCCCGAATAAGCAATGGGTCCACAAGAAGTTAAAGAAGAAATTAAAAAATACCTACAAATAAATGAAAATGCAAGTACAACCTACTGGAATCTGTGAGATGTAATGAAAGCAGTCCTCAGAGGGAAATTTATAGCAATGAACTCATATACAAAGAAAATAGAAAGAGAGCAAATAAATAGCCTAATGCTACACCTCAAACTCTTAGAAAAAGAGCAACAAGCCAAACCAACAGCCAAAAGAAGGGAGGAGATTATAAAACTCAGGGCAGAAATTAATACAATTGAGAGGAAGAAAACTGCAAAAAATAAGTGAATCAAAGAGTTGGTTCTTTGAAAGAATAAATGAAATTGATAAACCCCTAGCTAACCTTATCAAAACAAGAAGGGAAAGATCTCAAATTCATGCAATAAGGAATGAAAAGGATGAAGTCACTACAGATCCCACACAAATGCAAAAGATCACTAATATCTGCTTTGAAAATCTTTACTCCCTTAGGATAGAAAACACAGAAGAAATGGACAGATTCCTAGAAAGGTACAAATTACCAAAATTCAATCGGGAAGACGTAAAAATCCTGAACAACCCAATATCAATTAATGAGATTGAAAAAGTTATTAAAAACTTACCAAGAAAGAAAGGCCCAGGCCCTGATGGGTTCACAGAAGAATTCTATAAAACGTCCAGAGAAGATCTAACGCCAATTCTCCTCAAAATCTTCAATGAAATCGAAAAGGGAGCAACTCTCCCCAACACATTTCTGGAGACAAGTATTATACTGATACCAAAACCAGAGAGGGACCCAACCAAGAAAGAGAACTACAGGCCAATCTCTCTAATGAACATAGATGCAAAGATACTCAACAAAATACTAGCAAATAGATTACAGTGAATCATAAGGAAAATTATACACCACGACCAGGTAGGATTCATTCCAGAAATGCAGGGATGTTTCAATATTCGCAAACCAAAAAATGTAATACATTATATTAATACAGTCAAAGACAAAAACCACATGATCATCTCAACAGATGCAGAAAAGGCTTTTGATAAAGTCCAACATGCATTCATGTTAAAAACCTTAGAAAAAATAGGAATAGATGGCCTCTACCTCAATCTGATCAAAGCCTTCTATGTCAAACCAACAGCCAACATCATACTAAATGGACATAAACTGAAAACTTTCACCTTAAAGTCAGAAACAAGACAAGGATGTCCATTGTCACCACTCCTATTCAACATAGTTTTGGAAGCATTAGCCAGAGCAATCAGACAAGAGAGAGAAATAAAAGGAATATGGATAGGAAAGGAAGAAGTCAAACTATCACTATTTGCAGATGACATGATACTATAAATGGAGGACCCCAAAAACTCCACAAGAAAACTCCTGGAATTAATCGACAAATTCAGCAGCGTAGCTGGATACAAAGTCAACACTCAAAAATCAGTAGCATTCCTAGACATGAAGAACAAACAGATCGAGAGAGAAATTGAGGAAACATACCTTTTACAATAGCAACCAAGAAACTGAAATACTTAGGAATCAATCTAACAAAGAATGTGAAAGATTTATTCAGTGAAAACTACAGGACTCTGAAAAAGGTGATCGAAGAGGATTTCGGTAAATCGAAAAACATACCCTACAAATGGTTAGGGAGAACAAACATTGTGAAAATGGCC
Organism: Dinomys branickii; assembly: GCA_004027595.1. Taxonomy (NCBI): domain Eukaryota; kingdom Metazoa; phylum Chordata; class Mammalia; order Rodentia; family Dinomyidae; genus Dinomys; species Dinomys branickii. The sequence goes on along the minus strand of PVLD010004888.1, from coordinate 116,613 downwards.
ATACTACCAAAACTGTTGTACAGATTCAATGCAATTCCAGTTAAACTACCATTAGCATCCCTCACAGATCTAGAGAAAATATACCTCAAATTCATCTGGAACCAGAAGAGACCCAGAATAGCAAAAGCAATCCTGGGCAATAAGGACAAGTAAGGTGGAATCACAATTCCTGACCTGAAATTATACTACAAAGCTACTGTAATAAAATCAACCTGGTACTGGTTAAAAAACAGACCTGAAGATCAATGGAACAGACTGGAAGATACAACCATAACGAATAACCCACTCAGCTACCTAATATTTGAGAAAGGGTTCAACGAAACTCCCTGGAAAAAAGAAGACCTGTTTAATAAATGGTGCTAGAAAAACTGGCTTGCCTCTTGCCGAAAACTGAAAATAGAGTCTATCACCATGCACCAAACTCAGGTCAAAATGGATCACAGACCTCAACATTACCACAGAAACGCTTAATCTTTTGGAATGGAAAGTAGGTAGAAATCTTGAAGACATAGAAGTAGGCAGAGATTTCATGAACAAAAATGAAACTGCAAGGGAAGCACTTCAAAGAATCAATAATTGGGACCTCATCCTACTGAAAAGTTTTTGTATATCTAAAGAAATCACCAGCAAATTAAAAAGAAAACCCACAAATTGGGAAAAAATGCTAGCTGGCTGTCCCTCAGACAAAGATCTTCTATCTAGAACATACAAAGCATTAAAAAACATGTACCTGTCCAAATTCAAAGACCCAATCCAGAAATGGGCATCTGAGATGAATACACACCTCTCAGATAAAGAAATACAAATGGCAAATAAATATATGAGAAAATGCTCCACATCCTTAGTCATCTGAGAAATGCAAATAAAAACAACACAGATTTCATCTCACCCCAGCAAGACTGGCCAGTATGAAAAAGTCATCCAATAACAGATGCTGGCGAGTCTGTGGAGAAATAGGGACTCTATTACACTGCTGGTTGGAATGCAGACTGGTGCAACCACTGTGGAGAGCAGTTTGGAGATTTCTCAGCAAACTAGGTCTAGAGGTTCCATTCAAACCTGCTATTCCCCTTCTGGGTATATTCCCAGAAGATCTTAAAACATCGTATCACTCTGATATATGTGCACCCATGTTTATTGCATCGCAATTTGTAATAGCTAAAATGTGGAAGCAACCCAAGTGTCCATCCACAGAAGACTAAATTAAAACACTGTGGCTTTTTTATATAATGGAATATTATTCAGCTATAAAGAAAGACAGTTTTGGGGACTTTGTAGGCAAATGGTCAAAATTGGAGTCCATACTCGTAAGTGAAATAAATCAGTGGTACATGAGCAGGCAACGTATTGTGTCCCTTGTGTAAGAACCTGGGGGTGGGAACATAAACTAAGAGACATGAAGGAAATCTGTTCAAAAGCAAAGAACAGATGGGATGAGAGAAGGGAGAAAAAAAGAGGCAAAAATACATGTATGTATATATGTATATACATATGTGCAGGAGGGCTAACATGGTTCTACTATTGTATTATATCACTTAATGCTAAGGAATAGTTGATGACGGGTTATTCGATCAATCTTGTATGTCTGTATGTGTTATCCTTAGCATACACTTTGAAGATATCAATGCAGCAACTATTGTTTGTTTTCTGTTGCTTTGTCTATAACTCAATTCTGATCATACTTTTGTTGTACTACTTTGTGTCTCTTTGTTAATGCTTTCCGATTTCTTTTTTTTTTTCTGTTGTTGAGATGATTAATTGTTTGACCAATTTTGCATGTCTGTATCTGTGTTCATGAATATACACTTCGAAGATATCAATAGGTAAAGCAACAACCAATGTTGTGTCCCTGTCACCTTGTCTGTAAATCAGTTTTGATTGTACTATTTCTTATGCTACTTTGTGTCTATTTTTTAATATGTTTTTGTTCTTTTACTTTTAAAATAGAAAAAAATTATCACAATTTCAGGGAGATGTCATCAAGCTGGAGTATCTATTCTTAAATTACATGATAGAAACATTGAAGTTAAGGATGATCTATGAAACATATGATAAGTATTTCAAGTGAAAATACCAAATTTATTAAAGCAAAAATTTTAATATTTAAGAATACATTCCCTTAGAAATTGTGGACAGGAAAAGTCACCCTATGAACAATTAGAGGATATAAAACATTATTTAAATTAACTAGGTAATTACCTTCAACTTTGGAATATTTTGCAGCAAGAAAAGAAATTTTGGAGTTTCTCAGTGACAATGAAGTACAGTCCATGATCTGAGCTGTTTTTGATTCAAAGCCAAGAGATTCTACAGAGGAAAGGGCACCAAACCCAGGGCAGGATGATGTGTAATGTGAAGTCTGTTTTATTTTGCTTTCCAAATTTTGTGCTACTATTCACTATTCACATGAAATAATACAATGCTCCTTGAATTTCATCCACGAATTTCACTTGCCTTAAATGGGAGACAGAGCTTGAATTTTCCCCCTAAAGTATATTTGCAGTACCAGGCAAGCATAATCATCATGTTTTGCCTCCTTGCTAAGTAGGGCATGAAATATTTAGTTTTATTTTGATAGTGCATATTAATTACCCAGAATAATGTGTTTTCTTTTGGCCCATTGGTTTATGCATATCACACACTTTATTTGCACTCCCTTGTTCCTCGCCCCTTTGCTTCCCTGAGCTCCCACCCTTGATCTCTCTCATCATCTCCAGGAACCTTCTTTTCCTTTCGTGTTATCCTCACCCCCTAACACATAGTCCTTATGAAGAAAATATCAAGTATTTAGCTTTCTATGTATAGGTTACTTCGCTTAAAATTATGGTCTCCACTTCTGTCCACAGTGAAAGAAAATATTTGTTAACTACTCTTCCAACAGAGGATTAATTTATGGAATATGAAAAACCTTTAAAACTACAAAGTATAAATAGCCCAATAATAAGTGAGGAAATGAATTCAGTAGATACTTTTTACAAGAAGTATAAATGGCTAATGAACAACTGAAAAAAATGTTCAACAACTTTGGCAAGTCAGTCCTATAATGAGATTCCAGGAACACTGCTGATGCAGGGGAAAAGGAACTCATCTATATTGTCAGTGGGGGGTGCACCCAAGTGCAGCTACTGTCAGAATTAGGGTGGAAATTCTTCACACAACGAAAATTAGAGGCATTGTTTGGTCCATGTACACCACTCTTCAGCCCAGTCCCCGTGGAATAGAGGACAACGCAGTACTGCAATCCTTCTGCCCATGTTTATTGTGGAGCACTTCACAATGGTGAAGCCAAGGAAACAGCCTACGTGCCTGTCACTGGATGCATGGATGCACAAAACCGCTGTGGGCTCAATAGTTTGGACTGTTACAAACAGTGTCCATTCTAGTGACGGTTCTAACTTTCATGTGCAGATGTGTAATTTGGCAGTAGTCATAAGCCCAAGGACATAAAATGCTTCAGGTTTTGTGAAAGAATGATAGGAAATATAAAATGCTATTTTGAAAATCATTAAATATAGAAGTACATTCTTGATCACTATATATATGTGTGTGTGTGTGTGTTCATATATGTTCATATATATTTAAACATATTGGTTGATGCCAGTGGTTTATTCATTAATTTAACACAAAATATGTAACCTTTTAGTAAATATGAGAAAAGAAAATCCAATAAAATATTTCATAATTCCTGCCTAAAATTTTAGAACAAATAGTAGAAGAAATCCAATCTTTATGAATGTTATTAAAGAGAGAATTTTTTGAATTAAGCTACTGTAAAACTCCAACGACATAGTTCTCTATCAATATATTTCAAGGAATTCTGGATATGAGCAAACTCAGAACAGCTTTTGTCTGCTTTTAATGGTTGAAATTAGTAAAGATTTTTTCTGATGCATAATTAGGCATCATATATTGGCTAGATAGATTTGATGTTTTCAACTAGTAATTTGCTCAAAATACAAATAATGTCTCAAAAATCACAAGATCTAAGCTAAATATAACAGTATAATTTATATAATGAAGTATAAAGATGGAAATATAAGAATGTGTCAGGATTGGTACAGATGTCATTCCCTTTTTCATAGTCCTAAAAATCAATCAGTAGAAGTTTCAGGTGACTTTTTGGATAGACCTGATCCTCTAGAACTTATATCTTTGCACCCATGATTATGTTTTACTTTGTGTTCCAGTCACTCGTCATGCTTTTCGAGGAACTTTTAGAGGTGTGACTTCTTTTGAGGCACGGAGCGTTCATTCTTAATGATGAGTTCATGTCAGAAATGGAGGGAAGCAGAGTCTCACAATGAAAAAATTAGTGCTTCCTCAGATGCTATTTCCAGAGCTGATCAGCCTGTCTTGGTTTCCTTTCAGCCCCTCAGAAAACACAGTATTTTCTTTTTTAACTCAGATGCTCATTTTTCAATTTCTGCATTCCAGCTCAAGTCATCCGATGTGTGACCTTGTCTGTTGTTGACAGTTGGGTTATACTATAGAGAATTTATTTCAGGGAGTTTGAAATTTTCCTGTTATTGGCCTTGTTCATTACAGCTAAACATGAGAAATGTCTTTGAAAATCCCATGCCAAATGTGCAGAAATTAGTGTTTAGGAATTTACTCATTACTTCATTATTACTGACAACATTACTCACCATTACGGGTGTGTGTGTACGTAGAGACTGAAAGAAATACTGAAGGTATGTGTCAGGCAATCTCTATTATTTTGATTTAGTCATGAGAGAATGACAATCTCAAGTGAAAAACAGAACTAAAATTTAAAAATTCATGTTCAAAAGAAACCAAATATGATTTAATCTGTTGTCACATAGAAATAAAAAGAATTTTTAAAATGTATGTACAATATTGGTAATGATATAAAATGATTTAGTATTTACAACAGGTAATTGTTGCTCAGTTTAATTTCACTTATTTGACAATTACTACTGGTCAGTAATGTCAAAAATTCAAACTGGACAAAATTTCTTAATATTAAAAATAAAATAGCACAATAATTCCAGTATAAAAATTTCGCATAATGTAAGCAGGGATAGGAAAAAGTCACTGCCATAGTGATACAAAACTTTACCAAAAGAAACCATTTTAGAACATGATTCTGTGTATTCTAGACACTTACACTATGGCTTTTAAAATATTTTATGGTTAGAAATAGATTGAACAATCTTGCTGATTACATTGGTAATTAATGATATTTATTTTAGATGGCTTTCTCATTACCAGGAGAAAATACTCAACCCATGCAACTTATAAGAGAAGTTTATTTTGGTTCAGTTTCAGTGGGTTCAGTCTGTATTTAGTACCAAGGCAAAACACACAAGGTAGAAAGTTCTGGTGGAGAAGTGCTGTCCACATAATACCGGGCTGGAAGAGGAAACAGGGCAGGGGAGGCAGGGACAGGAATACACCTTTACAAGGCGGCCTTCATCTTGGAATTGGTGCTTCTGTGTCTTTTTTCTAAATTATAGTATGTGGGCAGGGAAGGACCCCGGAGACTCTGGATTCACTTCTTTCTCTCCGTTTAATTAAGCAGGAAACTGAGATTCAGGAGTCAAATGGACTTATCAGCAGTCACAGAGGTCGAGTTTGTCCTTTCAGGCCTCTGGTCCAGGCCTGTGTATGGTCTCTCTGCCCTCGCTGACACAGCTGCTTTGCATGAGACCTTTTTGTTAAAGATTCCCCACCGCCACCACTGCCTTTGACAAACATCTGCACAGGTGATGGTTCTTGGAGCTTTCAGTCAAGATCCAAAGGGAACAGGCTGCAGTATTGCCTCACTCGCTTCTGTAACTGCAGTGTTAGGTGCCAAGTTAGTTGTTAGGAATATCTGTCCGCTCTTCTTCAGGCACTTGATGGAGGTCCTTGTTCTCTTTTCATCTAGTCTAGACCCTGCCTTCACTCTTTTCTCTCCGCTGTCTCTCATGTAGTGTATAACACAAAGGTGAGTGGGTTACTTTGAAGCTTAAAACCCTGCTCCTGGTCCCCATTACAGAGAAGCCAAAATTCCTTATCCTAAGGATATTCATGCCTCTTTAAAATTTAACTTGTTTTACCTTTATTTGCAGGCCCGAGAAAGCGTCAGAAAGCAGCAGTCTAAGGCTGCTGACCATAGACAACCCTTCTCTCTCTGGAACTCCACCCATACCGGTGCTGGTCAACTCTAGAGCTTTAGAGTGGTGACGCTCCAAGTGTAGCTTCTGACCAGCCAGTAGTTTCAGCAGCTGTTATTATTATTTAAAATGATTTAAAGAGAGACTTTTGAATTAAGCTACTGTATAACTCCTATGACATAGTTCTCTATCAATATATTTCAAGGCATTCTGGATGCAAGCAAACTCAGAACAGCTTTTATCTGCTTTTAATGGTTGAAATCATTGAAGATTTTTTCTGATGCATAATTAGGGATCATATACTGGCTAGACACATTTGATGTTTTGAAAATGCCTTTTCATGCCTTTGAGAACTTGTTGGAAATGGAAATTCTCAGGTTCCACTTCTACCTGCTCTGAGGTGAAACCCAGCAACGTAAGAAGACCACCACGTGACTCTGACCCATCCTAAAATTTGACAACCATATTTCTAGATGTTTCCAAACATTTTTACTGAAAAAGCTTTTTAAGAGAAAGCCTATATGGAAGCCCAAGGGAGGGTTTAGAAAAGAGCAAGGCTAGAGAGATGGGGAGGGAGTGGAGTAGATAAGATCAAACAGTGCATTCTGCAAGCATGAATACGCTGCAGTGAAACCTACTACTACGTTTAATTAGTGCGCACCAATGAAAGGAAAAATTTCAATTTAACTTGAAAAAAAAATTTATAATACACAAAAAAAGAAATGCTCTTCCATGTCATACTCTTAGTGACTCACCTCTTTGATGAGGCTTTAAACTGGAATAGCACAGTCGGCCTAAGCTTGTCAGTATAGTCCACTTACAAGTACAGCTTCAGATATTCATTAGGTGTCAGTTACTGATAATAAAAGGCAAAGCTATTCTACTCCTTATCCTCAAGGATTTTATGCATTAGCAGTAGATGGAGACAAATGCAAAGCATGTTTCTATTGGTATTACACAAACATGAATGTATAACAATTAGGCTTCGATGGGGGGATGTATACACTCAAGAAATCTATCTGGAGGAGTGTCTCAGATTACTTTCTCATTGCTGGGATAAAATACCCAACATCCAAAGTTAAAATAGGAAAGGCATATTTAGTGCAGTTTGTAGAGGTTTTAGTCCATAATCAACAGGCTTCAAGGTAGGATGGCACATGGCAGAGGGGAAACAATTCATGGCAGTGGAAAACAGCAAAAGTAACAAGAGCAAAAGGGGAGGAACAAGCCTTTTTCTGCCCCTTTTAAGTTTATCAAGACTGCTGGGATTAGGGTAGTGCCAATCCAGTCAGTGTATTGCTGCAACGATTACCCCACCTTCATCCCAGCACCCTTAGTCCCATCACTGCACTATGAATCGGTCACAATTCTAGTTTCAGTTACCTCTGAAAAAGCCTGGCACCCATGACAAAATGAGGCTTCTGGGGGTTTTTATTTAGACAAAAACCATAAGAGAGAGGGAGAAATCTGTAGGATTTCATAGAGTACTTGATCATTTAGATGCATTTTGATGGACAGAGAACAGCATTTTTGAAATGAACCATTGTTTAAAATAGAGTTTATCCGGCAGTCTTTACAGAATTGATAGAGAGATGAACTTGGATACATAATCAAGGATCAGATGATGAAAGAATTGCAAAGCATAAGAAGGCGTTTAAAATACTATCTAGCATGCACTGAACCATTGAAATAGTTCAAGTATACAATATCATAAGGTTTAATTTTTTTAAAAATTGTATGTAATGGGAATGTAAAACAGTGGACATACACTTAACCTGTATTAAACACTGGGAGAGCAGTAATGTGACAGGGATACCTCTGCTGGACTGTGTAGCAAAATGGTGACAGTGACTTATGAGTCTTGCTCTTAGGCAACTTAGCTGATGAGATAATAGAGTTTGGAGATGTGTGAAGTGCAGGTGACCGACTCCCCATATGGTTCATGGAGAGTTCCAACGTGCGGCTTGGACAGCGGAGAAGAGTGCGGGACTGAGACGCATCAGAGGACCATGTGCTGTCTGCGCTGGCTGACATGGACACATGCACTATCCCAGTACCAAACGGGAAGAACCCAGGAGGGACACAAGAGTAATACAGAGGGGTGGTGAAATCCTTCAAAAGTAGGAGAAAAATGCTAAAGCTGCAATGATAGATCAAAGCATCAAAGAAAAATTATCACCAAGCTGAAGACATTTTGAAGCATTCTGTAGTCACTAATTTGAAATTTCGCAGAGGTCATAATCAGTGTGACAATGAACATGCTAATAATCTTTAATAAGAGGCCTTAATGACTTTTGTGTTTATATTTATAAGGCACTGAGGGCAAAGATCAAATTCTAGAGCAGTAAGGACCTGTTGGTAAGCAATTAATGAGGGAAGTCTTGACCACAATGACAATGCACTGTTTTAGAAAAGAAATGAATAATCTGAGTTGACTAAAAGTAGAATACACAGAGTATATTTTAAAGATGCAGCAGAGTGGTTTGAAAGAAACAGCCTCAAAAACAACATAAATACTTTTTATGTCAAAAATGGTACAAAGATATTTGATAAATATCGCGATCGTAGGGCCACCGCACAGTGGTGGATATTATGCAATTTGCCTTAAACAAAAACAAAAATTCTTCTCTTGTGATTGCAGAAAAATTAAGATGAAAAAAAAGTATTTATAGGAAGAAGTGATAAAGGAATTCATCCTTAATATCTTTTTTAATTCACTGGCAAATTTGAATCTTTTCATGAGAGGGAGAATAATCAGGAGAATAAACTTATTGAGAACAACGGTCAAAGCTTAAAATGTATGGTGGAAAAAGGAAAAGGGAGTTCATCTGAATCCTGTAAAATATTTCCTTTGCAAATCTGAAGACCAGGCAATGTACATACATAGATTTTTAAGTCTTTTCTTTTTTCTATTAAGAATTGACCTCTGTACCTTTACACTGCACTACATATCCAGACTTGTTTTCATATATTCTATTTTGAGGCAGGGCCTTTCTAGCCTGTTGTTGCCCCAGGAAAGGTTGGAATATGCCAATTTAGTCTCAGACTCAGAATGCTGAGACTACAGGTATTTCAGTACAATTTTTTATTTATGTGGCTTTCTCTGGTAACTCTCTGAAGCCGTGAATGTTAGAGCAAACACAGCACACAATTAGTGCTTTTGTGGAAAGGAAAATAAAATACGGTGTAATGAGATAATACTACTACTGATGCCCTTAAAGTATGAGCTGTAAAGATGAATTTAGTAATTGAGTCGGGATAGACTTTTAAGGCATAGAAATGGTGGCTGAAAAAAGATAACAATCTGAGAGTACTATTAAAAGTAAAATGACAAGATTGTTCAGAGGAAGAAGGATACATGGCAGAGAGAAATCATTATTGCACTGGAGTTTGCAATGTTTACATTTGTGCACCTTCAGAACACCAAGGTCCAAATAGACTTGTTTGAATTGAGTAGCAGCATTTGATTAGAAATAAATACTGGAAATTAAAGCTCCAGACATCCTGAAGTTTATACTTTATATTTAACACCATTCTTGAAGTTGATTTGGGTGCTGGTGAAAATGGAAAGTTAGGTACTAACTATAAGACACATGAAATTTTTTCAGTAAGAGGTAATGTGCGAAGAGTGTTAGACGATCATAATTATATGTAAAATATACTAAGATATTGACAAAGGAATTAACTGTGAGAAGATCAGGGATTCATATTGGCTTGTCTTTAAACTTTACCTTTACCCCTTATTGACACTGAAATGATAATCTCTACATTAAAATGAAACCCTTACAATTAATATTTTCATACAAACATAATAAATTATTTTGCCTAAAGGTTATAAAATATGATGATAAAGACAGAAAAGTTCGGGCCAAGGATATAGCTCAGTGGCACAAATGCCTGCCTGGGAAGTGCAAGGTCCTGAGGTCAGTTCCCACTACCAAAAAAAAAAAAAAAAAAACAAAGTATGAAGACAGAAAAATTCTCAAGTCAAAATTCCAGCCTCAAATAATCACTTTAGTACATTATCATAAATATATACATAAATAAATTTTATATATATGAGAAAAAAGCAACATCCTTCCTGCAGAGGTGCACACAGTGTAATTCATCTTTGTGGAATGATTAATCATAAAATTATAAACAACTAAAACACTTGTATCATTTTAAGTCTTGTTAAAACACTTCTAGTTCCCAGTGCTTACCTGAAACAACTCATCATATTATTTCAGTCTAGAGTACAGTGCATGGATTGTCTCAAATGTTAAGTATAGTGTTCAAGACAGTTCTGTTTCCAGTCCTGAATTTTTAAAGTATGACCAACATTCATGCCATAAATACACTCAAGGAAAGAAAAGGAAAGGAAAAGGAAAATATGAGTCCTTTTTAAATAAGTGAAAGACAATAATCAAGAGCAGATTTTGTTGTAATCTAGCTGATTATATGGGAATAATTAACACTGTATATATTTAAATTGGTAAAAACTTAAATCTTCATGTAATATCATATAGAGTAAGTATTAGCAACATTCAGTATACAGTACTAATAACACATATGATAGTAAAATTTCCTGAACACATGCAGTATGTATAACAATTTTAGCAAAAAGTACTTGTTTTCAAATGTTACATGATTTGTTGTTGTGGTTGAGAATAAACTAAATAACCATGACCCAGCCATCAGTATAGAGGATGAATAAGTTTAATAATCATTGAAAACAATTGTGAAGTCTGAAATGCAATAAGCAGAATTGTCATTAACTTACTGACCATATGGTCATGAATTCTGAATATTGAATGATCCACAGAATGAACCATTACTCTCAATATGTCAATGTAGAAAGTCCATTACATATAAAGAAATATAAAAGTAACTAAATTTCTTTATATGCACAGAAGAATTTTAGAATATGCACATATACATTTTGGACACAACATGTCAGGAGAATGTCTCCATTTGCCAACATTAAACGTGACCATATATCATCCAAATAATTCATAAAACATTAAAATTACCTTCTCCTAAGGAAAAATTTATTTTAATTGCTATTTATCTCACTTGTTTCACTATAATGGATTTCTTCCAATTAGCATTTCCCTATTGTGACCTTACGTGACCAGGTGCTATTACCTTCACAGACAAAGAACACGAAGGGTTTCTGCTGATCACAAACTTTGCAGAGACATTTTAAAAAAACAGACAGTTTGCTTTATACTCTGTTTTTATTTTCTGTCCTTTAACACCTTGTGAGAAGCAGACAGCGTAATTAATAGAGGTCAATGAATAACACTTCCAGCAGTTTCATAGAAAATACTGAGAAGGACTTGGTTATAACATTCCCACTACTTGTTTTTGTGTTGAAATTCAGCTCCAATAGTGTTATAAATGTTAAATGAAGAATAAAATAAAATGAAAAGACCAAAAATAATCTTAGATGGCAATTTCTGAGCTTTAAATTTTGGCTCTGCTTCCCTGATCTCCCGTATGTGCATTTCTTTTGCTTAGCTATAATGTGTGCGTGTGTTTGGGGGGGTGACAGCAAGTTTGCAGGTAGTTAACTGAATTTTTGATGCACATGAAAATTATCTTGTACAAAAACTAATATGTAGTGTAGGTGCATATTTTAAAAGACAGCAAAAGTGTTATTCATCATTGGTTAAAGTTTTTGTTTTCCACTACAACACACTGAGAATTAAGGGCACTCATTTTTGACTCCGAATCAGACTCACTAAGTCAGCATAGCAAAATTCAGCACTGTTATGGAACCATATGAGTAGAATATTTGTGAGTTGAAGTGATTTATTTTTCCGGAATCTTTTCTTTTTGATTTCTATTTGTTTTACCATTATAGAGACAAAATATTAAAATACCCTAAGGTAGAGGAGAGCTCAGCTCCCTGCATTTGCCGTGGACATTGGCAGACTCTCCACACATTATGCCGCATGGTGGAGCCCACTGTTCCGTGGTCTCAGAAATACTTGCTCTTCTAGGACTGTTCTTTTTAAAAAAGGATTTAAAAGTTGTGCTGTCCAATTTATATTCTATTTCCAAAGTTACATTGTTGTGGGATCAGAAAATACTCAAGTAATCTCTGCCAATTATAGATTTAGTTGCTGTAACAATTGAGCTACTAAAAATACTTTTAAAATGAAAATTCGAAGGAAGATGCAAAAGAATCCATGAGAAAGACTAATTTTAAATCTCACATCAGCTAAATAATCTTGACTCTGATCTCAACTTTAGAAAGTCCATTTTCTTTAAGTAGCGTAAATACAAGTAACCATTTACATATAAAACTTAAAAATTATAATGTAACATTTTTCTATCAATTTAGATTCATGGCTTTATATCTCTCTACCATTTAGTAAGTCTCTCTACATGACATTTACTTGGGGAAATGTTTTAGTTATTCTTTTAAATTTGTTTTGTATTTTTCTGTGCTCCAGGAAAATCTCAGACATCTGTTACATGTATAAGAAAAAATAATATTTAGTTGCATGTGTTAGCACGTTCCTGTAATCCCATGATTCTGAGAGACGCAGATAGAAGGATTGAAAGTTTAGGCAGTTTGGGCAATTTAGTTACTCGGTGAGCCCGTGTCTTGAAAATAAAATATTCAAAAGGGCTGGGCATTAACCCAGTGCGGTGGCTTTAGGTTCAATGCCCCCCATGAAAAGAATAAAAACCCAACTCATCCCACCTAATGCTGTGAGTGGATTTTGTCCAGCTGCAGAAACATATGTTGTTCTGTAGAAATTTTACTTGATCCCTTAATCGTATATTTTCTTTTTCTGAGGAGAACTAGCAAATAGAGAAAAAAAAAAAAGGTCTTATCTTTATCCTAGGATTTGAAGTAAAGAAACAACAAAATAAAACAGAACAAAACAAGGGGCTGGGGATATAGCTCAGTGGAATAAGCGCTTGCCTAGCAAGCGCAGGGTCCTGAGTTCGATCCCCAGTACCGCAAAAAAAAAAAAAAAAAAAAAGTACAAAACAAAACAGAAGCAAAGAATACAGGAGCTGTTAGTTCCTTTCCTAAAGATCTTCTGTGCATTTGTATATTCTAAGTAAACACATTATAACATATATACAGATACTACCAAACATGTTTGAGTACCTGGGATGCTACAGCAAGTTGAAAGAATGAAAGCAAGAGTTTTCAGAGAGGCTTGACCTTTCTTTCCACGTGTGGAACCTGCTAAGGTCTGGATGGTTTTTTTTTTGTTTTTTTTGTTTTTTTTTTGCGGTACTGGGGATCGAACTCAGGACCCTGCGCTTGCTAGGCAGGCGCTTATTCCACTGAGCTATATCCCCAGCCCAGGTCTGGATGTTGTGTCCTCCTGTGGTTCATGTAAAGTTTACATCTTTAGCTTGATGATTTTTTTTTCTGATATTTTGAAATCTATTGTTAAATTACTATATCAAATCAGAAAGAAAGGTTGCATCTTTTCACTGGTCATAAAACTGTTTCGTTAACATACCAAAGTGCATAAGGACATTTGCTCTTCTGTGAGTGGCCACGTCACAAGGTTTCTACCATCTGATTCAGGCAGGTCTGGACTCCACTGACTGCATGGTAGGTGCAGGAGGCGAAACAGATGTAGCAATGCCCTCTCTTCCATGGTGTTACTGGCTCACACAGCCAGCACTCAGTTGCCACCTAATCATGAAAATATGGCTGCCTGAAACTTGTGCACAGTTGAACATATCTGCGTCAGGAAGTGGTGTCTAAGGGGTGCACCCCTATTCTGTAAGCACATTGTTCCACTACACGTTCCCTTCATGTTCTGTTTCTCCACTCCAGAAGTCTAAAAGCAGTAGTAGTTCTACTTAGTCCTGGACTGACTATCCCAAACTGTGAGCTAAAATTAATTTCTATTTCCCTAAATTGATTGTCATAGGTGTCTCATAAAGTAGGAGAAACCTAACAAGCCGGGAACCTCAAGACTGTTCTGTGGTGAGCCTGAGCAAGGCTTCCGGAAGATGAAGAGACACATAGGAATGGGTGGAGGCTCCCCGCTCAGGGCTGGGTGACACCAGATAGTGAAGCTCTCTTTGGTTATTTAGCTGTCCGATCATTTTTTAGTTGACCACAGATATAAAAGAAATCCTTGCACTGGCTGACATAACAAGGACCAGACTTCAGCTCATAGATTTGTAGAACAAAGAATGTGTTTATATTGTTCAAAGTTAAATTTTATTACACAATGAACACTATGTGATAAGCATACAAATATAAGCTGAAGTAAAAAGATGACCTTATGGAGATGATTATCACAAAAATACTCCATTAAAGCAGACTATATTATTTACAATATTTACAACACATAATTTAAAATTATTTCTGCTCAAGAATAATGAGACTTAAAGGGACTTAACAGCAGAGAAAAATTTCCATCTAGTGATATTAAAAAAAAATTCAGATATTAGTTGATTATTTAAGGTTCTTTAGAGGAACAGAATCATCAAAACTATTTTGTTGGACTGTATTAGGATGAGATGCAGGAGAATCCACATTAGCCATCTGCACAGTGAAAACAAGATCCAGCCCAAGGATAAGAAAGTTTGAGAACAAGATGTAGAAATGCAGCACCAGTCTAAATCAAAGACCTGGAAGCTCACTGAAGAGCTGTGACCAAACTGGAAACTTGGAGCCTAAAGACAACAGCAAGCTATACACTCCTTCAGCAAGGCTGGAGCTCTGCAAAAGAGCACAGGTCCTTGCTTTGTTCTGCTTATTCCATCCAGGCTACAAGCATTTTGATTGGTACCACACACAACCAAAATAGATCCTCCCCCTTTCTTTGTTGGTTACATGCCAATCACCCATAGATACACTGCAATAGTGTTTCACTAACCTGCTAGGCATTTCTGAATCGATCAATCAATCTAATTTCTTAATCAATCAATCATTTCTTAATCATGACATCTCATGATTAACATGTTCCTGGTGTGTCCAAGTCCATCCTTGAATTTATTTTTGTATAGGATCTTGTATCTATAAGAATTTTTTCTTTTATCAGGTAGCTGAGATGATGCACTATCAATAAAACATTAAAAACTTTATGCCTATGTGTCAAATAAGTTCATTATATTGCATGATCAGGATGTATAAATTTAAACCAAGTTGATCATCTGGCAATTTCACATTTTGGTCACAATAGGAGTCATAGATATAGTTCAGAATAGCTATGTTTATAAAATACTAAGATTCTAAATATCTCTCAGACCGTATGACATAATGACTTATAAGTAACATAATTTACTTCCTCTTTTCTCTTAATTCATTCAATTTTAGATAATCACTGTATTCTAAAGCTTCAATTAATAATTATAATTTAAGAACCACATTATATTTATAAGCATTCAATTGAAATTGACTTTTAAACTAATTTTATTTAATATCTTGTTTCCTCTACAATGTTGTGTAATTATTTCTTCAACAGTATTAGGCTATTTTGGCTCAACAAGCTTGCTGAAAGAAAATACTATACGTTGTATAAGTTAAGGATAAAAAATCCTATTTCTAATTTAGCATCTGTTAGAAGGTCCCATTTTTATTTTCATTTTAATTTAGCTTCTTGTCCTAGCACAAAATAGGTCAGGTTTAAATAGAACATTAGTTGACAATAACATGCCACTAATGGTTTTTTATTCCATTCTTTAATTAAATTCAACTTTAGTCTATTCTTTAGGCAAGAAAACCATGCAGAGATTTTATCTTTCCTTCAAATTTATATCCCGTACAGCAGACTCATTCATTTCATTCCCTGAGAAAATGAAGGAAATACTGCTCCTACTTGCAAATTTATGCAATTCATGGACATTTTGCTTATCCATGTTTTATGTAGGATTTAAATTATGGCCACTTTCAAAGGCATAGATATATGAGGTCCATGTTTTGGTATTTCTTCTGTGAGAGTTTGAATAGTAAACTATTTAAACTATGAGAGCAACTAAAAGGCCTAAATATATGAAACACTATTGTTTTAACTAAGCCTAAATGTAAGTGTCACGAAATTTCATTTCTACCCAGTAAAAAAGCACTGCAAAAATGTATAGCTATTTTTGCTTAACGACTTAGTTTCAAAGACCCTTCAAGGGAAGTGAAATTTTCTTCTGTCATTTAATGCTCTTAATATTTGTTTTCTTCCAAACATTCTGCTGCTTCTAACACCTTCAGTATCAAAGGATAAAGAAGCAAGGGAATCAGATGAAGTGTGAAAGTCTTATATGACAGCTAGAAATATATTATGAACTTTAGTAACTCTGGTTATGTTAATACCCATGAACTGCCTTTCTTTTTCTCTGGTACTTTCTGTGAGTTCTTCCAACAACACTGACCTGACCCTTACTGTAATCCCTCAGCTAGGTAGATGATCTTGTTACTGTATTCATTGATACACATATCACATACTTCAACTGATATTTTATAACCATTGCACTCCTCTTAGCCATGTAGTCATTCTCCATAGCCCTACGTACTTTTACTCTAAATTTTCCAATAGAGAGGCAGATAGCAGTCTCAAAGCTCCTTGAATTCTGAAGGAATATGGCAACTTACATTAATACATACCCTGAGCTATATATAAATTGCACTGCAGAGTCTGAGGGATAATGTTCCCTTTGGAAATTATCACAACTCCCCATCTCTCAGAGAGCTGCCTTAATAGCACCTCTATTGGCCTTGAAAAGGATGTGAATGCAGGAGGGGAAAGGAAAGGAGGAATGAGGAAAAAGATTTAATTTGGAACCTATAATTTATAAAGTTATTTTATAGTATTCACCCAAAAAGTCAGATGCAAAAGTGTGCAGGAGATCTGTCCATATACTAGAGACCCAAAGAACCTAGCTGAGGGCCTGGATCCTATGACATTGTCCTGCATTAATCCAACTGAAGCCCTAGATCCCATGACAATGTCCTCCTTGAGCCCAGCTGGAGGCTTAGAGCCCATGACAATGTCTCCTGCAAGTCTGTATCAAGAATCTACACTGGGAAGGCCCAAAGTTCAGTCATGGAAGCTAGAGAGTCTGTACCAGCAGGATGAAGGTTTTGTGCCAGCAGGCTGAGGAAACTGCACTGGAGCTAGGAAGTGACACTCAAAGTAAGGACCAGAACTTCCCAAAGAAAATCGGAGCCATCCTGAGGAACAGTGAGGTCCTGAGCCCCTCCAATGATGAGAATAGCTGAGTTCATATCAGGAAAGCCAGTGCATCAAGCCTCTCCTCCAGATTTAAAGGCACACCACCTTCTCCTAGAGTTTTCTTTTTCTACTATTGACAAAAGTCCTCAGGCAGGCTTTCCATACCCAGCACCATGCTGTGTCAGTTCAGCTGGGTGTACAAAATTGACCACCAGCTGTTAAGAATCCACAATATTATTATCACTGTTTTTGGCTTTTTTGAGACAGGGTCCCACTATGTAATTCAGGCTGGACTTGAGCTCACTTTATACCCCAGGTTGGCTTCAAACTTGCAAAATCCTCCTTTGCCAACTTCCTGAGTGTCAGCATTACCGGTGTGTGCAACCATACCTGGCCCTCCACAATATTATATATCATTTTTAAAAATAGAATTCAAGCCCCTTTTTGGAGCATAGTTGTGCCTCAGACAGCTGCAGGAAATCCAGTGAGCCAGCCCCACCTTTGCCCCACCAGCTTGGGAGCCAAAGGCAGGCCCAGACAAGCTCAAGGGCCTTGGGTGCTCTGACCTGCCCCCACCCCACACCCTAAGGGGAGCTAAGCTAAAACTCAGAAAGCTTCAAGGGATTCAGTGACTGCATACCTACCCCTTTACTAGTGTGGGATACAGCAGGGTAGTGGCAGTGTATGGATACATGGTGACCAGCACCCACCCACTGCTATATCCCAGTGGAAACAGTGCTGAAACCTGGACAGCTTGGGGAACCCCTGAGTGGGAACCAAGCTGAGCCACAGAAAACTGGAAGCATTGGGGATCACACTCTGCATGCACACATACACCATTGAGGGAGTCACACTGAGCATGAGGAACATTTGGGTCCTTGCCCAGCTACTGTGACATCACCCTGGGAGTGAGGCTGTGCTCCAGGGAACCTCTGAATATCTGCAAATTACAAAATGAAGGAGCAAAATGCAATCTCAGACCTCCACCCCTCCCAGAATAAGTCCAGGAGATATCGACACAGATGAGCTTGGAAGTCATACACCTGGAATTTCTGAAATGATAGCAGCTCAACTAAAGAAACAACTTCATCAGGCCATAGAGGACATGAGATCTGAAATAATATATGAGGTAAAAAAAAAAAGAAATGACAACAATAATGAAAGAATTGCCTAGCACATATAAAGAAGACATGGAAAAAAATAGAGGAGCATAGACGGACACCTTTAATGAGCAATGTAGGAAACAACAGGAATGGATAAAGCAGATTCAAACAGATATCCAGTAAATTAAAACTTCCATCAAAAGCTGGCAAAACCACTTGAACGAAGTTGAAGATAGACTTTCAGACATTGAAGACAGCATTGCTGTGAATGGCTGTGAAAGGAAGGATCTTTTAAAAATAACAAGAAACCAAGAAATAACAATTCAACAGCTGCAAGATGAAGCAAAGAAAAGTAATGTTAAGATTGATAGGTATCAATGAAACAGGAGGAGTCAGCATAAATGACATAAAAACTATTTGGGGGAGGAATAGCACAAAATTTCCTAAGCATGGAAAAAGAACTGGACATCTGGGCAAGTGAAGCACATAGAACTCCAACTACCCATAAGCAAAATAAATTTACACCCAGACCTATAGTGATCAAGATCCCAGAAATTCAGCAAAAGAACAGATTATTGAAAGCTGTGAGAGAAAAGAAACAGATCACCTATAAAGGAAAGCCCATCAGAATCATGGCAGATTTCTCAGCACAAACCATCAAGTCAAGAAGAGCATGGAGTGAAATATTGCAGGTACTGAAAGAAAACAACTTCCAATTCAGATTGATGTATCCTGCAAAACTATCCTTCAAAATTAATGGAGAAATAAAATATTACCAAGATAAACATCAACCGAAGAACTTCATGAGTGCCAAACCAAACCTACAAAGAGTTCTAAAAGATATTCTAGAAAGAGACAAAAAAGACAACAACTTTAAGAACAACAACAGCGAGGAAGTGCCAAGCAGAGCAAGCTATTAATCAGAGAGAAACAGTAGAAACCACCACCAGGAAAACAACATGACACAGATAAGCTAGTATATATCATTTATAACTGTCAATGTAAATGGACTCAATTTACTAACTAAAGGAAGTAGACTGGCAGACTGGATTAAGAAAAAAAATCCAACAATATGCTGTATACAGGAAACACATTTAACTCAAAAGAAAACTCTTAGACTAAAAATTAAAGGATGGAAAACAATCCTACATGCTACAGGTGCCCAGACAAAAGCAGGTGTCACTATTCTGTTTACAGACAACAGAAACTTCAAATCAAGAACAATTAAAAGTTAAGTTCACTATATACTTGTGAGCGGAAAACATAAAGAGGAAGAGCTAACAATCATAAACATCTATGCAACAAACAGGAGCACCCAGCCATGTAAGACAAATATTAACAGACATGAAAAATGAAATAAGAAGCAACACAATCATAACAGGAGACTTCAATTCCCCATTATCACAAAGAGATAGATCAACTAGAGAAAAAATTAGCAAAGAAATAACAGAACTAAACCAAACACGTGAACAAATGGACTTAATAGACTTGTACAGGGTGTTCCACCCAACAGCATCAGAATACACATTCTTCTCAGCTGCACATGGGACATTCTCTAAAATAGACCATATGCTAGCACTTAGAACATGATTAAGGAAGTACAAAGGAGTTGAAATTATGTCACGCATACTGTTGGAACATAGTTCAATGAAATTGGAAATTAATGGCAAAGGAAATCGCAAGAACTCCATAAACACATGAAAATTAAACAGCAACCTCCCAAACAAACAGTAGGTCACAGATGAAATCACAGAAGAAATCAAACACTATGTACAATCACATGACAATGTGGACACAACGTACAGAAATTTGTGGGATGCAATGAAAGCAGTTCTCAGAGGGGAATTTATAGCAGTGAATTCCTACCTCAGGAAAAGAGAATGAGCACAAATCATCCACCTTATGCTGCACTTCAAGCTTCTAGAAAAAGAAGAACAAATCAAACCAAAAGCCTACAGAAGGAATGAAATTATAAAGCTCAGGGCAGAAATTAATGCAATGGAGACTAAGAAAACAGATCAAACAATAAATCAAAGAGTTGGTTCTTTGCAAAGATAAATAAACTGATAAACCTCTAGCAAACCTTATTAAACAAAGGAAAGAAGAAACTGAAATACATGCAACAAACAATTGAAGAGATGAAATCACTACAGACCCTGTAGAAATTCAGAAGATCATCAGTACCTATTTTGAAAACCTTTACTCTCACAGGATGGAAAATATAGAGGAAATGGACAGATTTCTAGATATATATGAACTACCAAAGCTGAATGAAGAAGATATAAAACTAGAATTCAAATATAAAGGTCTGTTCTTTCTAGTTCTGGATCTAATATTGTTAGAATGACTCCAATCAAGTGAAATAAGTGTCCTTTCTCCATTATGCATATACACATAGGTATGTACAAACAGTGTGGCACACCCTGAAGCTCCTTCACTTTATGATGACAGACATAATTCTACAGACTGTAAAACGATAAGTAATTATTGACATTAATAGACTATAACTATACCCTTAAATTTTTAAGCTTTATGTTAGCTTTAATTATTCCCAAGTTCAAAATAATCATCATAAACTGATCAAAATCTTACAAAAATAAGAATATACTCTTAAGGAAATTTTGAACATATTGATTCATCGTTTTTTGCTCAGTTTATTGGACATAGAAAATCATTTAGGCACATGTAAAAGAATAATTAAATGTGACTACATATCAGGCTTGGCATCATTTATTCTAAACTTGTGTGTTGGTATTTGAGATATAGTTATAGAGAAGAAGGATCATTTTAAGAGCAGGGAAACAAAATATTGATAAATATTACAAGTAATAGAAATAAGAAAAAACACAGTTGTATAAACATATATAAAAAATAAGCCACATTTATCCATTTCTGTTTTAAAATAAATGTTTTATATGTCCACTTCAAATATTTCATAAGCATTAATTTGTGACAATATTTGGGATTCTATGTCCTTCAAAATTACACATACAGCTGAAAGCTAAAATTCAATAATTTGTACCTCTTTCATGTCTAAAGAGCAGCAAAATTAGTTTTTACTGAGATTGGCTGACTAAATTAAATCGATTGTGGAATCAGTTAAACACACTGACCCAAACTGCACACAACCGCATTTTTACTCTGAAAAAGGTGACAGATTTTATTGATGGACCTTAATTTTCCACAGCTAACATGAGAAATACACATCTTCTTCAATGACCCAAAATGTCACCTCTGAAGAAGTCCTTGTCTACTGTTTGGAATATAAACTCAGCACTTAGCAAGCACAGTAAGATTTTCTTTAATGTAAAACGGAGCACTTTCCAAAACAGGACAATTCAAATGAGGTCTTAAGGAAGAATACCTGTGTTTGCTTCTTTAAGGGATGCAGAATGCCACATACCATTTTTGAAGAAACCTCTTGTCCTTGTAAAAGTCTGTTCAAGGAAAGATGTATTCAAATGAAATCTACAAGAAAGTAATAGAAATCAGATTTCCTACATTGATAAGATTTCCTAAACACAAAATCATGATATACTTCTTACTACTCCATGTAAAATTCCAGGTAGGGTATTCTTATTTTTTCTGTTTCATACTGTCATCATAAGAATTGTATTTGAGCCTTAGCTTGAACATAAAGAAGAGAAAAATGAGCCTCAAATTCCAAACGTTCGAACACTCTAGCAGAAAAAACATACTTGGTGGTGACGACATTATTCAGTTTTAAATTTAGAACAGGAGGTGACGAGGTAAGCAAGGCTGCGGCAAAGACAGCCCCCGTGGAAAACACAGCCTTTTGGAAAGAACCGACCTTGTGTTCACAGCCAAGGTCTCTAATTAGCGGGTTACACTGAAACTCAGCCTATTCCAGGGGCATTGCATATTTTGTTCCCAAGTGGCAACATCCATAATCTTTCTTCTGTTTTCCATAGAAAATCTGGCTTTTAAAAATTTATCCAACTTGGACTTGCTGGTTACAATAATGAGAATAATTTGTTTAAAGAAATCAATGACACATTTACAAAACAAGTTTAATCCAATAGATATCCTTTTCCTTGACAATTGGAGCTAATTTTATCTTGTCAATGAGAAGTTTTGTATGTTACATATCATTATTGAAAATGTAGTATATTAATATGTGACATTGTTCTTTTTATGAAAATTCAAATTAATACATAGTCTTCATTCTCTAATGTATATTTTGTCCCCAAAATAATCCTTGGAAGGACATAGTGCACATCATATCTGTTTTTCATTGAAAACCTAACATTTGGAGAAGTTAAATGATTTTATGAAAGGTTTGCTGAGCAAAGATCCCAACCAAGGTTATATACAGATTGTTCTATTTACTAGAGAGCATCATCTTCTCATATGGACTTGTTAATCATGAAATAAAAATTGGATGCAATTATGCTTAAAATAGAGAATAAATTTAGCATTTTTTTCTTTCAGAATTGTATTAAATTGAAGTTAATGGCCAGTAATACATAAGGACTTCAGGGAACTAAATTACATATATTGGAACTTCATAACTCTTTATCTGTCATCTATCTGTCTTCCTGATCTATATGTGCAATGTAAACTTCTGCAGATTTCTAGAGACTTGGTATTAGTGTGTCATATTTTGATTTTTCTTATGTTCTCTTTTCTAATATAGTTATATATAGAGAGACACAGTATTAACTTCCAGTATATCCCCAGTGTACTAGTACCTGGATAAATATATAGTAGTTGTGTAATATTTGTGAATTTAAACTGTTTACCAATAAATACATATTCTATACTTTGACGGGTTCCCCCATACCAATGCTATTAAGAAAAATAAAGGGATAAATGAATGCAAATAAAAGTATTATTTCCTCTCAGTGTCTCATTTAACAGAACTTTTAGAATACTCAATATTGTGTCCCTGATATAGTCACTTAACAAAATAAAAAATAATAGGAAACATGGAGGTAGGTCTTTGGCAAATGTGAAGGAGAGATAAACGGGGGAAGCAAAGAGGGGAAAAGAAAGGGATTAAAAGACTTAAGATGTGTAAAGTACATGTACCTATGCCATAAGATGAACGTAAAAATTATCTACTCCAAACATATTTTTTGTTGTTTTTGTGTTGTTTTGATTTTGTCTTCATTGTTGCTTTGTTAGTTTTTACTAATCTTTAAAATAAAAATAAATAAATAAATAAATAAATAAATAAAACCACATGGGTACATACACACAAAAAAACATATACCAATAACAGTTTACTTTAACAAGACTATATTTACATGAGTGATGACCAACACCTGGGACTGTGTCTACATAAAGGTGGTTGTGAGTGGTCATATCAAAGATACTAAGTGCAGTGGACAGTAGAAACGTTCCGCAGCATGGAGAAGCAAGGCAAACAGTGAATCTGGAGGTCCATTAAATGGGAAGATGACTTTAGTTCATGAAAAATCTCCAAAGTGACTTTTTTCTGATAATAGAATTACCAAACCTCCTCACCACAGTTCAGAGATGCAAAATTCTCTGTACACAACAAATGGTAGCATTGTGAACAAAATTTTACAAAGTTTAGCATCTATGATATCTGTGCAAACTGGAATAGGACTATGAAAACCTAAAAAGCATTAACACGATGGGACATTCTGCAGACTCAGAAACTGAATTCATTAAAAGTGAAGTTATAAGCCCAGACAATTCAGGTTCCTCTCAACAACCTCAAAAATATAAAAATGAAATCAAAGGAATGCAAGGTAAATAAATTTAAGTCTTCATACCAACTTCCTACAAATTTAAGAGGGATTGTAAATTACAACCCACACCATGAGAGATCCTGAGATCACAATTAAAAGGGTAGAATGACTTCCCAAATGGCTGAGTAAAGAACAAGTCCGTAGCAAACCTTCTCCAAAGGCAAAGAGATAGACAAAGAAACAAAACTGATGACATGGCTCTGAAGAATTATCCAAACTCCCATTCACTGGGAGCAGAAACTCACAGACGTCCTATGACAAATACACATAAGCACCAATTAAAGAAAATATGCTAAACTGCTGAAAGGAAAATGGGCATCTATAGTGTTGAGTTCTGTAAATACATTCACAGTGCTTTGTTCTGTTCCTCCTCAGGTTCCGAACAGGAAAAGTCCTGCTAGGGTGGGGTAGGCAGAGAGGACCAGGAATGAGATGACTTTGTTGGAAATGGAGGGAAGTCCACACCCTGAGATGTCAAAAACAAAAGCACTTTCAATGGCAAACAATTAAGAAGAATTAATGGTACAGTTAGCCTCGTATTTCTATACCAGTTGGAATAAAATATGCAATCATAAAAATAAAAGATTTACCATGTAAATCATAAAAAAGAAACACTCAAAGATTGTCTTGAGATTCTACTTATCCCTGATTCTGGAACACTGGTGTATGCACAGAATTATCCACGCTCTCCAATGAGACAGAAAGGACCTTTGTAAGCTACTTATTCATGAATGAACACATTGTCTTGTGAACAAAGAAAGTAGACTCAAGTGTTGTGGCTTGTGTCTGGGTGTCCCCTGTAGATGCATACAGTCATGGGGCGGCTGCTAGAGTTGGGATGATCCATAGTCTAATGCTGGGGTTAGGAGTGTGAGTACTACACCTGTCCTCGGTGGATAGTTTGCATACAATATAAGGGAGGAAAAGAGGCTTGCTCTCTGTCACTCCTTTTTTACTCTTGCTGCTTTTGTTGTTTTCTGCTGCCATGAACTCTTTTCCTCTGCCATGTGCCGCTCTGCCTTGGACTCAGCTGACTATTGACTGAGACCTCCACTAACTGTGAGCTAAATAAATCTTTCCTTCCTTAATTTTGAATGTCAGATATTTTGTCTCAGCAATGACAGAAAAGTATCAAAGACATTGAAAAACATGTCTAAATTTTTTATTTCAGTTAATTCCTTAATTTATATGTAGCTGCATTCACCAATGGTGAAAGCCACTGGTATTTAAGCAATGCTTAAACTCCAGCAATGTTTAAACTATGCCTTTCTACAAGTCCTGCAAAACCTTTGGTGACAGCTAAACTACACTGACTCTGGAGTAATTCTAAGAGGTTATACTAAAATATAAGTCTAAAAAATAAGCATAGGCAAACTGTGAGGATAACAGACTCCTCATAAAACATCATTATACAAACACACACACACACACACACACACACACACACACAGTACCAACTATAAATACCACAGTGGGAGTCTAGAGTCCAGAGTTTATTATAGACTACTATCTAATATTCAGCTTCTTCATATATATATATATATATATATATATATATATTTTAATTTTAAAGATAAAAATACAAATAATAGCATAAAATTTCAAAACAAGATTGTAAGAGAGTAACAATGGTTAATACATTTCATGTTGTTATTTTCAAAGTAGTTGCTCATATTACAAGATATAGGCATGGAAAACTGGTCAACAACATAGGCATAAGCCTTTCCTTTCAATGAACTAATAGGAATTAGTACAGTTGTCCCTCACTATATAGCAGTTCACTTATTGCAGGTTTCTAAAAAAAAATACCTAATTCTGTATCACAGATTTTTCACTATATTGTGGGACTTTGCAATATATAGGTATTTAGATAATATTTATAATTTTAATTATTTTTGCCTAAAAATTAAAAATAATAAAAAATGTTAATTCAAACTTATTAAAAAATTATTAAATCAAAATAAAATTCAGTATCTATTTCATTAGTATGTTCTGTACACAACAGAAATGCAGTACGCCACTACCGCTTGCACAAGTTTGCCAACAGGAGATTGTACATGGCATGCTATTGGCTGATGGAATGAAAGACGACCAACCACAGCACTGTGTTCTGTATCCTGGGTGCTGATTGGCTCTGTGACCGTACCATCGGTCTGTTTGCTCTTCTGCATACTGTGCCTATGCATTCAGCATCTCTCCTTGTCCACTTCACATCGCCATCAGTACTGCACAGCTACATAATCCATGATCACCATTCACGTTGTAGTGTACTTCACTGGAGGGTACCCAGATGGAATTTCACATGTTGTTAAAATTACGCAGGTTTAAGAGTGTGGGAAGTGTTTAAGAGCATATGAAGTATTTATAAGAGTGTGGGAAAGGTTAGTAAGAGAGTGGGAAAGGTTTATAGGAGTGTGGGAAGGGTTTATAAAGCCTTAAAATATATATAAATAAAATAAGTATAATGCAACTACTTCAGGGAGTTTCACCTATCCCAGCGGTCTCTGGAACAGAACTCCCATGATAGGTGAGGGATCACGGTGTAACAATCTTAACTAGTATATATATATATATATATATATATATATATATATATATACACACTATATATAATATATATGTGTGTGTGTGTGTGTGTGTGTGTGTGTATTTCCTTTTCCCATCCCTCTTTTCTCTTTTCTTCTATTCCAGTTTCTCTTTCTTTTTCAGTAGTTTCATGCCATTTCACAATATCTATTACACATTTTGGATCTTATTTACCCTTTCAGTTTCTTACACTAGGGAGACAATAACGTTTACACATGTGAGATTGATTTATTTCACTTATGAAAATGGTCTTAAGTTGCACCTATTTCCCCATAATTGCCTCTAGTTTATCCTCCTTTGTGGCTGAGTAGTATTCCATTGTATAAAAATACCACATATTTTTAATTGATGGGCATTTGGGTTGTTTCTGAGATTTAGCTCTGACAGATTGTGCTGCTATAAACATGGGTGCACATATATCACTGTGGTATGTTTTTAATTCCTCTGGGAAAATACTCAGAAGGGGAATAGTTAGGTTGAATGGAACTTCTAATGTTAGTTTATGGAGGAAACTCCACAGTGATTTCCACAACACTTGCACCAGTCTGCATTCTCATC
Organism: Dinomys branickii; assembly: GCA_004027595.1. Taxonomy (NCBI): domain Eukaryota; kingdom Metazoa; phylum Chordata; class Mammalia; order Rodentia; family Dinomyidae; genus Dinomys; species Dinomys branickii. Next base: position 89,365 of record PVLD010004888.1, on the reverse strand, counting down.
AGCAGTGAAGTGTTCCTTTCCCCCAAACCCCTCCAGTATTTGTTGTTGGTGATTTCTTGATGACGGCCATTTTTTCTGGGGTGAGATGGAATCTCAGTGTTGTTTTAATTTTCATCTCTTGAAAGATGAATGATGTTGAACATTTTTCCACACATTTACTTGCTATTTGTATTTCTTCATCTGAGAAGTATGTGTTCATCTCATATTCCCATTTTTGGATTTGGTTTCGAATTTTTGTAGTCTGACGTTTTTCAATTCTTTATATGTTCTAGATATAAATCCTTGTGTGGGGGGCAGAAAAAGGATCTATGTATGACATTTGCCTGTCAAATAGAACATATTAACATATAGGTAAAAATTCAAAAATAGAAAAAAATGCTATTGTTAAAAACAATTTAAATCAAAATGCACTAGGAAGGATCTGCAGAATATCTGAGCTGGAAGAAAAATAAATCAATAAAGTTAGAAACAGATCAAGATATTTTCCTTATGAAGAAACTAAAAATAAAAGAATGAGAAATAATATATATGCACTAATAAACTGTGAGAAACTATTTATGTATATATATATGCACACATAAAAAAGTAAAAAACAAGGAATAAAAGTCTGAAATTCTATGAAAATAAATTACCTAAACTTCATATCACCTCAATGAACTTGAAGTATTATAAATTCAAAGAAATCACCCCCTAGAAACATAATACTTATGTTACAAAGCAAAGAATTGAAGACTAAAATTAAAAACAAACAAACATATAAAATTGTTTATATTCAAGAGAAATATGTTAAGATGAACATCTGGTTGTAAACAGCAAGACATACCAAAAGACTATAAAATGGCTAATAAAAATGTTATAAAAAAGAAAAATACTACCACGAATCCTGTATGTAGCATCACTATTTTTGAAAACTTTGAGGGAATTACATAGTTAAGTCTGCATAATTATTGTTTTCTCTTCTCCTAACAAAATTTCAGTTAATTAAAAAGTATAAAAAGGTATTTCTAAAGTCATAAACCTATGAAGATATGATATATGTGAAAGTAAGACCAGAAAAGGGCCAAGAGAAAATAAGATGCAATAATGGAAGAAGAAAGCCACGTTAAACAGCAATCAACAGCTCATAATTATAAGAAGAAATGAAATGTACTAAAAGTGGTGACTATGTAAACAGTGTGAAGTTCTGTGGATGACTATGAATGTCTCTTCTGGTTTTGAAATTTCTTCCTGTGATTACATTGTAAAGATATGAAATATATAATACATATATATTATAAATATATATAAAATCCTGATAGAATCAGATACATAGTTAATTCAACCCTAATAGTAAGAGATAGAACTAATTTCCTCTCAAAGTAGTGAGAACAAGTAGATAAAATATTAACAGAAAATTTCAAAATGTGATCATATAAACAGTCACTGATAACATCTATAAAAAGTTCTGCTTGTATTACTACCAAGCATATATTACATACCAAATAATACACCAAATGGTAAACCACAAAACAAGTTTCAATATATTTAAGTTCATCAAAATCATGTTTTTCCCCAGAAAATGGACTTAAATTGGAAAAAGGGAGTTAAATTGGAAAAAAGAGAGAAATTAGCGAAATCTACAAGTAAGATGTAAAATAAGATTTAAAAATAACTTAGGTCCAAGAATAAGTGACAGGGATCAATAGGTCGAAGGCTGGATACCACATGTCATAGTCACTTCCTTATTGCTGAGACGTGCTGCCTTCCACCTGTGTTTTAAAGGAAAGCTTAGATTACTGGATGTGAGAATGCAAGATGGACCCAACAATTGTTTTTGTGTTGTTTTCTTTTTGCTTTCTTTTTGCTATTTTGTTATTGTTTTACTCTCTTTTAAAAAAAAAGGATTAAATGGAAGGCTTATTCTGGCATACAGTCTGTAGAGGTTTCAGGCCACAGTCCGCTGACTCCAAGCAAGGGCAGCACGGCAGAAGAGCATGGTGGAGAAAGCTTGCTTGTGGCCTGACAAAGAGAAGCCAGAGAGATCCAGCAAGGGCTGGCACGAGAAGCCACAGGCCACACCCCCACCTTTGGAGCAGATCCCGTCTTCTAGCAGCAAATCAACTGTGAACTGCCAAATCCAAGAACCTTCTGAAAGCCCCATGTATACGTGCATGCGGTGCTAGGGACATGTTAAACGTAAAGCATTACATCGCACATCCCTGTGTGCACCCTCCATATCTCCTCACACGGCAGAAGGCACAAACAAGCCTTTCGAAATCACTATTTTATAGGCACTAACCTCATCTGTGAGGACCAACCATACTTACCTGGTCACCCCTTAAAGACACCGCTGTATCTTATAATGCTTCCAATGTCCAATATGGACATTTGGTTGTTTTCGTGTACAAATTTTAAGAAGATGAAAACATTTAAATCATAGCATTAATAAAATAGAAAACAGAAAATCAATATAGCTTGTGGATGAAACAGTTAATTCTTTGTAAAGATTGACAAAATTAAAAATATTTAGCTACAATGACACAGTAAGAATAAGATAAAAGTACTAAAACCAAACAACTAGAGCAGAGATAAAAACAAACTCTAAACATTTACAAGCTTTATCACATTATACCAAGGACAACTGTGTCAACAAATAAGAAAAGAAATGAATCAATCATACTTTGAAAAAATTTAAAAACTTATAATGCACACCTAAAATGAGTTGAATTAGTTATTTAAAGTCCTGCTATAAAATATTCTTTAACAGGGGAGTTCACTGCTGAAATATGGAAAACATTTAAAGCAGAAATGACACCAACCCTTCAAAAAAATTGCAGAGAAAGCAAAGAATGAGAAAATAATTGCGGATATTGTAGTAAATTAGTATCACTCTATTATCAATGCTGAATATCACACAAGAAAAACGAAAGTTCTACAGACAAATATGCTGGAAGAAAATGGGAAAAATTCTATAGAATATTAGTAACATCAATGCAGTAACAAAAATGACTTCATATGCTGATCAAAGGAGATTTGTACCAAGAATGCAAGGTTGGATACCTTACAAAGTAATTCCATGTTTAGGTGGTAATGTGAAACCTACATGGTCTTCTTAAAAATGCAAGAGCACTGGACAAAACTCAATACCTATTCATGACAAAATTCCAGAATGCTATCGCTCCTGTATTAAAATCAAATCAAAATGGATCAAAGATATCTATCTGTCTATCTATCTATCTATATCTGAACAAAAACCCTGAAATCTGCTTGAAGATAAAACAGGTAAAACTCTTAAAGAATTAGTCATAGGCAAAGACTTTGTGAAGAAGACACCAATTGCAGAAGAAATAGTACAAATAATCTACAAAAAGGATTATATCAAATTAAAAGGTGTTTCCATACGGAAGACAACAAAGAAGTGACTGGACAACCTACAAAGTGGGAAAAATGTCAGCCGCACCTCAGACAGAAGACTGCCACTGTTGAACTCCTACTGCCCTGTGTGGTGAAGTCTGCATCATTTCCAAGGTTTCTTTGCTAATTACTTATTACAGTCTTTGATTATTTGATCGATACATTCTTACGTCTGGTGTACTGAGCAACTTCGTTGAAGATAACAGTATGTAACGTAGCAACCATTGTTCATTCCTATCATGTTGTTTTGAGGTCATGTATCATTTTTGTTGCTTGGATTTTGTCTTCACTGTTGATTTGCTAGTTTTTAAATTTTCAAATTAAAATAAAAGAATAAAAAAGAAATCAATGGGCTGGGTGTGGTGGCACACACCTGTAATCCCAGCACTCAGGAGGCTGAGGCAGGAGGATCATTGAGACTTACAGACCAGCCTGGGCTACAAATTGTGCTCAAGGCCAACCTGAACTGCATGGCGAGACCACACCTCAAAAAGAAAAGAAAAAAAAAATTGGACCCCTCCCGAAGCCAAAGACAAAATAAACACTGTACAATTGAAATGAAAAGACACTACCCTGAAGGAAATATACAAATGGCCAGAAAGCACATGAAGAAAATGTTCAATATCTTTTTAGTTATTAGAGAAATGCACATTAAAACAGCATAGGTTTCATTTTACTGCAGTAAAGAATGGCTGTCATCAAAGATTTTAAAGCAACCAATGATGTCATGTATGTGGGGGAAAGGAGTGTATCACATTATTAGTGAGTATGTAGGCTGGGTCAGCCACAGTGGAAACCAACTTGGAGACAGACACAGGTGCATATCCTCTGGGTTTCAGCCCACAAGGTTAAAGTCATCACATGGCAGTGCTACATGCACACCCATGTTTACAGCAGCACACTTCATATGAGCTAATTATGGAAGAGCCCTATCTGCCCATCAACGGAGTGCTAGTTAAGAAAAGGTGACAGAGTGCCACTCAGACATAAAGAAAGCATTTGGGGACTTTCTAGGAAAATTCATGTATCTTGAAACATATGATTAAATATTGTGTGGTTAATGCTTATATAACAGCGAGTTCCAAATCTTGTTTTTCCTTTCAGCCTCCTTGAGGAGACACAGAGAGCAGACGTGGGGAAGCAGACAGCGTGGAGACCAGACAGCGATCAGAGCAAAGGGGGAGGACAGTGCTGAGAAAGGAGAACGGAAATCTGTCCCCTCCCCAAATGAGTGCAATCGCTATGCTCTGCAAATGTACACATATAAAAATCTTGAAAAAGAAAAATATTTAGGTAAAATCTGAGAACACTTAGAGAAGGAAAAAATATAGCTCCTATCATAGTAATAAAATTATTTTTAACTAAACTAACTTATACCTAAATTTTACCAATAAACATTATGATCAGTATTATTAATGATAAACTTAATTACTGATAAAAAATAAGAATCAGGGTTCACCAAGTTGATTTGTATTAGGTTTCTTCATAGCACAGCTCCCTTCTTATTTGAGAAAACTGTGGCTCTCATCAGATCATGCAGGGTTAGACAGTGCAACTATTTGCTGCATATGAGTCAAAAGCTGTGCACGATTAGAAAGATCTCACATGCGCATTCAACGCATAATAATAAATACATGTGCATGTCTTTTAATACACTCAGTAAACACATGAAAAATAGTCAACACCTTTAATCACTTTGAGAAATGCTAGTGAAAATCATAATAAGATACAATTTTACATCTATGCAATGACTACAATATACAAATCAAATAGTAAGATGTTAGTGATGTCACAAACCAGAACCCCCATGTTATGGTCATAAAAAATGTTGTAGCTCTTAGAAAAAAAATCCAGTTTCTTCAGAAAGTGAATGTTAATATTGCCATACAGTGTGGAATTTTCACTCCCAGGAACCTACCACAGTGAGGGGCAGATGTGTTTCCATGCAAGAAGTACATTCCTTTAGAGTCAGAATAGAAACAGACTTCAGTTAAGCAGGAGACTCAGACCAGACAAAACTGCTGGTCTAAAATTAATAAGATGGCAGTCTCATCAGATTCATACACCCTTTTCAAGTAAAGGTTCAAGAGCCTAGAAAATTTTTCTAAACAATGCCATAAACTGAACATCAATGACTTTAACAATAAAATATATTTCTAAAATTCTAAATGTTATTTAATGAATTTTTTAACATAAACATTCATTTAAAATTGTAATACTCTATCACTAGCCAGTTACAAAATCAGTATTAATGGATATATTTTTAATACTATTCTTACAAATTAACAGTAGCAAGCATATGTAACACACAGTTTTTGGTAATACATTTCTTACGAAGTTATTGTAGAAAAACGTTACAGTAGACACTGTGAAATTTCCCATATTTACAAAAAAATACTTTATGTATTTAATTTGATAACGCAGAGATGAAAATAAAACATCCCATGCATCTAGGTTATTCCTCACAAGGACAAATTGTGCTATTGATTTTATGCTTGACTTTGATGAAAATTTGTCCTTGAACATTCTACAAAATGAATTTATGGGATGCATAGAAATACAGGGCTAATACACTTGCATTTGGAACAGGAGGGGATGCACTTCCAATTCAACAGCATCCTCAATAATTAATTCTCTCTCTCTCTCTCTCTCTCTCTCTCTCTCTCTCTCTCTCTCTCTCTCCCCCCCCTCTTTCTCCCCATCTCCATCTCTGTCTCTCTCTCTCATACGCACTGAACAGGCAGTATCTCATTATGTGTTCAATGTCTAAAATTAGCTTTCTATTCAGCTTTTTCAATGTTAGACTGTAGCTTACAAAGTATAGCACATGTGAAACCCATGAGTAAAATTTCCTAAAATACCTTTTGTTTTAAATGTCAAAGAAATTACTGATACTTTGAGTTGTAAATACAAGCTTGAAATGCGAAAGCATTTAAAACCCCAGAGCTGACATTAATTTATACATATTTATTTTCATGACTACATATAGTGTTGCCAAACAACAATTTAAAATATAAGGCCAACACTGAATAAAACTAAAGTAGTTGGCCTAAAATTTAAAATTGCTCTCCCAGAATTTTTAAGATTTTACTCAGACTATGTCTTAACTGAAAATTAGAAATGATGGTATTATTTTTTCTAATTGTAGATTACAGCAAATGTTTCTTTTCCAGTGATAAGCATATCTGAAATGAGTGTTTATTAATTTTTCCTCTGAGTCAACATAAGCAATCTACAGGGATAAAAGATATTGAATAGTAGTTGTGAAACTATTTCAAGATCAACTTTGTTCTTTGAAAATCATTTTTCAGTTCCTCAGGGGAGAAGATAATTTCAGCAGACCATCAGAATAAAATGGCATAGATGTGCCACAGAGCTTGATGAGATTCTTTCAAGGGAGACTAAGAAAAATGATGAGCTTAAATGAAAATCTACTCAAATACAAACTTTGTGTTGATTTTCAAATTATTATGACATTTCCAATGGATTTTTCATCATAAAAAGTGTGAAGCTTTTCATAAAAGTAAGTAATAATTTAAGTAGAAAATATATCTAAAATATATCTAACTGCAGATTTTTAAACACAAAATAAATATATCAGTAACCAGATGTCACCAATTAATCTAGTAAATGTCAGCATTGTCAAAGATGTGTGAAATAAAGAGATATTTGTATTTATTAATTTATTTTTAGAGTAATTTTTGATTTTGGGTTTGTAGTACTAATGATTGAACCCAAGGCCTTTGCACTGAGCTATGTCCCCATCCCTTCTATTTGATTTTCTATTTGAGACAAGGTCTTGCCAAGTTGTTTAGACTGTGGTTGGATTTGTGAATCTCCTGCTTCAACTCACCAGAGCACTGGGGTTTTAACTGTGTCCCCATGCCCAACATTTAAAGGCATTACTGTACAGAAGCATTACATTAGAAATAAAGTTTGTGCTAATATCATTTGGACAATTTTTTATCCCTACATAATCTGAGTAACTACTTTGAAGATAACAGTATGCAATGTATTAGCTATTGTTACTTCCCTAATATCTTGTGTTTTTTTCTTTAAAATCAAAAGTACTGGAATGTAATTTCTAATTGCTACAGATGGGAAACTTCGTATTATATTTCCGTGTAAGGTGGAAGGATATTGTGACATACTCAGGAAAACTAAGACCCATAGAATCAATTTTTTAAAAAATAGTGAAAAATTTTGAAACATTTAGAATGCAGCAGCAAATTTCCTGTGGAAACCAACACAAAATCCAAGGACAGAAAAGTGAAAATGACTTTAGCCTTCTCAACAGAATAAGAAGTTACCTGATAATAAAGTTGGACACTGAGGCAATTTATTTTCAATGTTTTCTTTTCACCACTATATATTTTTATTAGTACATCTTTGCCATATATACGGATCACACTGCTCATAGGAAATTTGTACCCACACATTGTGCATCTCCATTCTTTCCTCTGCCCACCCCTCTCCTACCTGCAAACCCCCCCCGCCCCGCCATCTGCACAAAGCCTTGTTCTTTTCTCTCTTCCACTATCTTTTCCACTTCAGTTCATCTTTTAGGCTGTGTTACCTGTGACCCCACTGAGAGCCGAGGTTTGTCCCACTGATCTGGCTGACTGGGCAGGAGTCCTCCCCCTTCTCCTCCTCCTCCTCCTCACTCTGAGTTGTGCAAGGACCACCTCCAGCAAGAGGGCCATTTCCTCCTCCAAGGGTGGTTGCGCTTCCCTGGTCGAATCTCCAGAAGAGCTCTCGAGCTTTTCTCTTCATGACAAAAAATACTTCTAATTCTGTAACTTTTTGTAAATAATATTTAAACTACATTGTGAAAAATAATTTAGTTATACTTTTCTAATTATTATAATTATCATAAAATTATCATTGCTTCACACTTTAATTGCAGAGATTTTACTTGAACAAACATTTTTGTTACTTATTTTGAATATTAACATGGTTTTTCACATTTTTGAAATTAACATTGCTCTTCAATGAATGAATGGATAAAGAATATGTGTTTTTTTATATACAATGAAGTATTTTTCTGCCTTACCATAGGGTAAACTTGAGATATTTCTAGATAAATAGGTACTCCTTGAAACCACACTTCTAAGTGAAATAATAGGACATAAGTTTTTAAGTAACACATTGTTTCTCTTGTGTGAGGAACAGAAAGGGTAAATAAGGACCATAATGTGTGACGGATATTAGAAAGTAGGGAGAAAATGTTCAAATGGGAAGAGAGAGGAGGGGAGGAAGGAAAGGAAAAGGAAATAAAACAAAAGAGAAAAAGGAAAGGAAGCTTTTGTAAATAAGGAAGGGAAGAAGGGTTGATGCATGGGAAGTGGGGGAGAAAGAATTTCAACTCACCTCAGTAAGAATGGCTATAATTAAGAAATCAACCAATAACAAATGCTGGCGAGGCTGTGGAGAAATAGGAACTCTTCTCCACTGCTGGTGGGAATGCAGACTGGTGAAACCACTGTGGAAATCAGTTTGGGGATTCCTCACAAAACTAGGTCTTGAAGTCCCATTCAATCCAGCTATTCCCCTTCTGGGTATTTTCCCAGAAGATCTGATAGCATCACATCACAGTGATATATGTGAATCCATGTTCACAGCAGCACAATTTGTAATAGCTAAATCGTGGAAGCAACCCAAATGTTCATCCATTGAGGATTGGATAAAAAAATTGTGGTGCTTTGATATAATGGAATATTACTCAGCTATAAAGAAGAGTAAACTCGAGGCTTTCACAGGTAAATGGTCACAACTAAAGACCATATTCATAAGTGAAATAAACAACACCTCCATGTTTAAGCAACATATTGTCTCACTAGTGTAAGAACCTGAAAGAGTGGATAAAAATTAGGAGGTATGACAGAAATTGTGAAATGAAAGGAACATGCTCAAAAGTAGAGAGCAACTGAGGTGAAGGAAAAGAGAAAGAAAAGAAAGGGAAATATTTTATGTATGTATATACAAGATAGATAACATAGTTGTACTACTGATTTCCATCTCTTTACTGAAAGGAACAGTTAATGTTTAATTATTTGATTGCCCTTGCATGTCTCTATTTGCTCTCCTGAGAAGCCACTTTGAAGGTATGAATACGTAATACAAAAACCATTGATAATTTCCTAACACTTTGTTTGTAACTCTGTATTGCTTATATTGTTTTTGTGCTATTGTGTAAATGGTTGTCTGTTTGTTAATATGCTTTCTTCTTTTATTTATTTATTTATTATTTTTTTTTTTTGGTGGTACTGGGGATTGAACTCAGGACCTTGCGCTTGCCAGGCAGGCACTTATCCCACTGAGCTATATCCCCAGTTCTTCTTTTATTTTTAAAATAAATTTTAAAAACCAATGGTATGAAAGGTAAATGGAAGCTGAAAAATGTTTATTGTGTGTATGTACAAATTCTCTATGATGAACATGATCATTAGGTTCATAAATATGTATGGACAAAATTAATTAAGCAATGATTTTGGTCAAAAAATAAATACTTTATGTGTAGTTAAATTAAATGTAAAAATCACACCTACCCAAACTGGATAATGCCCTTGACAGTTTGGCAAGTTTATAATTTTATTGTTCAAATCATCCATGTACTGTTAATAGATAGCTGAAATATGTTTAATGTATAGACTAATTGTAAGTCCTAGAGTGGTAAATTTTTTGTTGAATAAGAATTCACTACTAACATTGGCTGCTCATGGTTTCCTACTGAAGGTAAAAGAGTGTGAATTACTCCATGAAAACTGCCTTACCTCAGTTCAAATCAGAAATCCTGTAATGGTGAAAGACTGAACATTTTCACTGTAAAGAAATATTAAATTATTGAAGAGATAGATGTTTAGCCTGATTTAAATATTGTACAATATATATGCATATCCAAATATCCTGTGCTATCCCATTAATATATACTGTTTTTTGTTTTATATAGTAGCTAAAACTATAAGCAGAAAAACGTCTTCCATCCTATTTATTCCACTCATAACAAATTTTACCTACAATTTCTGCAAACAAAACTTATCTGCATGTTCAGGTTAATAAACATGAAGTTAATCTTGAGGTCCCTTGTCCTTTGGCTATATATATTTTTCAATTAAAATGAAATAATTAAATAGTTTAAAATATTTCCAGAAAACTACTCATGCTCCAAACTATGTCTTCCCATTTTGCTACTTTTTAGCCCAGTCTAAACATTTTTTACCTGGACTTCTAATGTTTTCTGTATTTGACTTTTTGCTAGTACATGCTGATAAAGTAATCCAATTGAATATCATACTTTTCATTCTCCATTCAAACTTTATGGGGCTCACTTTCCAGTTAAATAAAGTCAGTAAAATGCCCTTAAATCACCTACATGTTCCTCCTCCCCGAGGACTGACATGTTTTTCTACAGTTGTCCCTATGAGACACAGTGCTGAGCCCTGCTGACCACCATGGCCCTTTTCCAACACCCCAAAGATGTGGCAGCCATGCTCCCGTTGTCCTCCCTGCCTGGAATATTCTTCCCTGAAAGGCATCCTGACCAACTGTGCCAGTGAATCTTGAGTAGCTCGACCACATTCAGAGATTTCTGGGTAGGTGATTGGGTTGTGAGGGCAATGACCTCATGCCTGGGTTAGCCCATTGATGAGGTCCTAGTGAAAGGCCCCCGAGGAGGCAGGGCTTAGCTGGAGGCACTGTGGCATGGGGGGCAAGTCTTGCACACTGTACTAGGACTCTGGTTCCTTCTCCTCTGGCTTATTCCAACCCACCGCACTTCATAGGCACTGTAAAGTGAGCAGGTTTCTTCCATCATGCCGTTCCACTCTGACGTCAGTGATTGGTATCCAGATGTGCATGTACTGAAAGCTCTGAAACTGTCAGCCAAAATGAACACTTCTTCCTTCAAACTGAGTAAGTCAGGTGCTTTGTTCCAGCAACAAACTAGTCACTGGTGTACTGTCTGCACCAGAGCATCCAAGCCAGCCTTGTCTTCAGTGTTACCCACAGAGGATGGCACTGGTTGTAACTGTGACTGAAAAGTGAGCCCACACAACTGGGATATAAAAACTGGATCTCCTAAAACACACAGTAGCATGACATTTGGTGGAGTTTGGGGGGCGCAGCAGGGGGAGAACGCTGGGAGAGGCTGATCAGCGGGTTCCGTGTTACAGTAAGGAGAAGAGAATATGATGTGCTGCTGCACAGCAGGGTGAGGACAGGCAATAGCAACATACTGAGTACTTCAGAAATCCAGAAGAAACGGTTTTGAATGTATTTGCTTCAATATTTTTGACATATTTGAAGAGATATCTAATGTGATTTTAGCATTACACAATTTAGAAATATATCACATCACATTGTAACCCATATATATATATTTTTTTTTTTAAATCACTTAAAATCTTTCATTTAAATTAAAAGATGTAATAACACTTCTATATTTTAACAATGCCTTTATCTTACTATTCTATCTGTATTCCTCTTACTGTTATTAGTGATTTGTGTCTTTATCATACATTAGAACGTCTATAAGAATGTTAGGATTTTATTATTGACTTATTTTACAGGATATTATTTGAGAATATTACCTCAACCATTATTTGAAATGTCCTACTTAACAATTCATTGAAGAGAAACATTTAGAGAAGCGATATCGCTTCTTTTCACTTCGTTCTGCCCTTTACTACTGGATGATGGGAACTGAACACTTCGCCCATTTTACTCTGTGTGAGAGGGAAGTGCAGAGGCAACTGCCTGCTCTGTCCTGCAAGCGTCAGCTGAAGTGCCCCCCTCTACGTTATGGCTTCTTTCCCGCTTTATCGGATACACAACTCCACTAAACCTGTGGTACTTTAATGGTGCCCTCCCTTTGCCCACTTTCAGACAATTTTGTAAGTGACCTTTATTCTCTAGTGCAGTAAAGGAACTGGTACATAAAAGACCCTGAAAAATATGTTCAAACACACCCTATATCTACTCAACCAGAAAGTCTAGAAGCAAAGATACAACTGTTCACACTGAATAGAAATTATTGAGCTTTGGAATGATGAAGAAACCCCAAGAGTGGTTATATTGTCAGAGGAAACACTACCTGAAGAAACTGTGAGGGCTGAGATGGGAGTGTGATTTATTTTACTTAACATCATTTTTCCATTGCAACCATTTACCTACTAATGTCACAATTTTTCATTACTTCTGACAGGATAAAACTCCACAGTATATGTTTTCGTAGGGGTCGAGAAAATAAAGGAGAAACATTACATGAAAATAAATATAATATGGCAAAAAGTAACTGCATTATGACAACAAAAGTAAACACGACGAGAAAAACATGAAAGAGTTGCACAAAGATTTTAAAAGGCCAGAACTTGCATATTCTTTTTGCTCTTTCTGTCCTTTTGTGATAAAATGAATCATACATGGAACAAATAAGTAGCAGTAATTATATTAAAACAGTACACTGAAAACATTAGCCATAGTTTTATACCCATATTAGGACATTTTTCATTGTCTTTCCATTTTTATATGGTCAACATTGATGAATACTTCCATTGATAAATATTTCTATGGATGTACAGTCTAATTTTGTACTACTTTATTTAATATTATATCATCATCAATTTCTTATTTTCTATATATTTTCCATTATATAATTTTAATAGAAAATAATATTTTATAAATATTTTATGTCCAATTGTTTTAACTATTTCTCTGGTATTTAAGACATAGATAATTCTCCATTTCCAGTTGAGAATGAAGTTTCTTGAAGTCAGAACCCTCTCAGGTAGCCAGCCTGTAGCCACCACAGTCTTCTCGACATTAGGTCCTCAGGAGATATTTCCAGGACAAACGCGTGTTCTCGCCACGGTGAGGCAGAACTGAACTCACGTGGTTCCGCTGGCTGTAGTTATGCAGCAGACCTCACCCCCTGAACCAAACGTCCACTGCTCGGTCACACAGCACATGTGCAGGTCGCCAAAGGTGGCTCTTCCAATAACATTACTAAGAAAACAAAAAAAAACAAAGGCTGAGGCTACTGTTCCTGGTCTTCTACCTCCACCGAAGGTCTTACAATCATATTGCATTTCCTATTTTAACAAGGAAGCCTCTCAAACTACCGGAAAAATGATTGAAGCACAGTTGACAGTTTTAAAGTCAACAACTCACAAGTATTTTGGTAAAAGTTAATTTGGGTGATGACCTTTGGGTAAATGCTGGTTACTTACTCTGCTTTCTCTTGAGCACACTAACACATCGACAGGCTCTGGAAATACTTCAGTATGCGTATTTCTGAGTTATCCTTCAGTAACTCTTATTTTTCACATAATTCATATTGATTGCTTATACATTATCCTGTTCAGTGTAGGTACAAACCTAAAAAGTCAAGATTGGAAAATAATAATGTAATGATTTTCATATTTCCATATTTACCAGTTTCTTTTTTACTTTATGGTAAAAAGGTAAAACAAAATTTCATAACAAACTAATAGGAGAATAACAATAGTTAATACATTGCATATTTTTATCTTTAAAGTGGTTATTCAGAGTATACAATATGGGCATTAAAACTGCTCAAATCAATATTAGCACAAACCTTCCTTTTCAGTGAAGAGACACTAATAGTGTAACAGACCAGTTTCTTAATTATCTTTAGTAATAACATTTGGGGAAAATGGAAAAATCTATTAAATTTAGGTTTTTATTTATTTACTGAAGTCCTTGTTCCACAATAGCTCAAATTAAGATGTTTGACCTTACATTTATGTGAGAGCAATACGCGTCTGACTGAACCCACGCCTGGAAGCTGAGCGGATCTCCCAGGCCAGTGATGTATCCCTTTGAATCATTCTCTCACAAGGCTGAGCAGCAGCCACACACCTTAGCTCCCACTCAGGCACACGCTCAGGAGCAAAAGCACCTGGGCTGCACTGCTAAGACTTTGGTATGTTATATACACAGAATAAACTTTTCATTTCTGATATTCCTGATTACCATGCATCTGTCTGGACATAATCCATGGTAAGTGGGCGAGCAGCACTGTATGCCCCACCTGTGACGTGCTCTTTATGCGGCCCTCTGCATCTTGTCACCCACTCCCCTATTCATGGCTCTCTCTCTCCTGCCTATCGGATCTCTCTATCCTGTCTACCCATCTGTCAATCTCCTTATCACCTGTCTACCTGCATGTCTGTCTGTCTGTATCTGTAACTCCAGCCCACATATGCACATACGCATGCCTATGTGCACACATACCGCCAACCTGCACAGCATGTGCCACTGACTTGCTAATGGTTAATGTACGTAGGGTTATCATCATTTTATTTCAGTAAAGTGAACATAGTAAAACCGTAAGCATAAACAAACAATAGGTTCCAGAGATCCATGGTAAGAGTAACGCCGAGGACCTGGTACCAACCACATGCCAGTGTTCCTTCAGGTATTTTTGTTCAAAACATGGAAAACAATAAAACCCAAATAAAGCTACCTCTTGAGAATACTTCATTCCTAAATCACAGACCCTCAGTGCGTATTTCAGTGGGACTGTGCCTCTGAACAGCTCCCTTCCCGGTGGGGCCGGCAGATCACACGGAACTCCCTGCAGACCAGCTCCGAATGTCTTGCTCTTCATGCACCTGGTTTGCTTTCTTCAGAATGCCTGAAACCCGTCTTCCAGCACAACATATTGATTTAGTGAAGTGGAAATGATAGCATTATTACTTGGAAATAATTTAGTATAAGCAATTTTAACCAGAGTGAATAAAACCTTGGAAAATGTCATAGGGAGGAGCAACTACAGAATGAAACAGATCTGCAGGGCTGGGCAAACAAAGAAAATTGTTCAACCTGAGGAAATAATACAGAGCGTGGAAGCTAAGACCTTGACACTAGCAGAGCTTGAATTTCAGTGGAATGAAAGAAGTCACCTGTAATATATGCACTTGGAGGGATGGATTCTTTCCCTATGGCATTATCAATTAATTAGGACCTCAAATCAGAGCAGTATTAATTGTTTTTATAGGATAGACATCTTAGCTATTTTCTGGTAACTAGGACAGAATATCTGACACCCACAACTTGAAGAAGGAGAAACCTGTGCTTGCGCTTGCACTTTCAGTGTATGGTCAGTTAGCTCCAGGCTGAAGCAGGAGGGCGGAGGAGCGTGTGAAGGAAAATGTGCTCAACCCATGGCGGCCACACAGCGTGGAGACAGGCAGGAGCCACAGACAAGACTGTGTGCTTCCAGGTCACACTCCCCGCACCTCACGTCCAACCAGGCCCCTCACCTGACAGCACATTTGGCTATAGGGCTCGCCAGTGGGTGGGAGCATTGGTGGGTTCAGCAACCCGCATTCAGTCACCACCCAAGCAAGTTAAACGTGAGGGGGCATTGGATTAACGCTATAGCTCATGAAATATTAGTGTAAGATCATGTCAATATGATATAGAAAAGCATACATATTAAGATTGGAGCTATATGTAAGTTAATGCTTACATACTAAAGATTAAAGACCACCATCACGCAGTATGCATGATCAGGTACATGCACCTAATACAGCGTGTTTCTTTTTTGATCCCTTTCCCTCCATCTCTAAGTCCCCATTGCCCATTGTCATTCTTGTTGCTGTTAGCTCATGGCTGTGACCTACAGTGTGTACCTTCACTGAGGCTTCTGTACAAGACACATCTCAGTTCTCTTTACTCCCTGCCCCCCACCCAGGCCCCTCTGCCCTTGGTTTCTTGGATCCCTTCTGACCTGGGAGGGGTCTGGTTCACTGTTTTCTTCTGTCCCTCCTTTGTTATGCTCAGCTTGTACTTTGCCTTACTCACGTGAAACTTCATGTGGCATTTAAGCTTGGGTGTCTGACTTCACTCAACATTGCATTCTCCAGGTGCTTCCATTTTCTCTTAAATCTTGAATTTCTCCTTTATAGCTGAGTATTATTCTACAATGTATTGATACCACTTTTTCTTTATCATCTGCCTGGGGATGGACATACAGGCTGTTTCCAGGATTCAGCTATTGTGGGTTGTGCTGCTACAAATCTTAGTATTTGTGTATCTTTGCAGTATATAAACATTTGACCTTCAAGGATGATACCCACAAGGGGGCTGGTGCACATGGACTTCCTAGCTTCCAGTCTGGGAGAAAACACTACGCTGATTTCTATAACGGTTGTGCTAGTATACAGGTCCACCGACAACATAAGAGGATTGGTTTTTGCTGCAAGCACACAAGAATTTGTTACTCTTTGACTTCTTGAAGTCTGACATTCTTTCTGTGCAAGATAGAATCTTAGCACTTTTTTAATTTGCCTTTCTTTAAAGGCCAGAGATGTTGATCATTTTTTTCATACTTTTTTGGTATTTGTACTTCTCAGAAGTGTTTGCATTCCACTTGCCGATTTCTTCAGAGTCATCAATTTTAAGTTAACTGCATTCTTAGTGAGTGATTTATATATTCCAGATGTTAATCCTCTCTCTGAAGAATAACTGGCAAAAACTTTTCCCATTCATGAGGTTTGCTTTTCACACTAATTGACAGCATTGCTATGCAGAAGTTTTTTTTTAAATTTGATATAATTCTAGTTGCTGTTGCTTGCTCTTATTTATTTCACAATTAGGGTTCTGTTTAGAAAGTGCTTGCCCACCTATGACTCAAGGGTTTTATCTATTTTATCTCCCAGTTGGTTCCGTGTTTCTATTTTAATGTTTAGATCTTTGATCCATTTTGACTCTACATTGGCACATGGTAAGAGACACAGGTCCTCATTTAATCTTCTGTAAAGAATTATCTAATACTCTCAGTATCAATTTATGAGTAGGCTGTCTTCCCTCCAGTGTATTCTTTTGTACTCTTTGTCAAAAATCAAACAGCTGAATATGTCTGGGGATGATTCCCTGTCTTCTATTCTGTTCCATTATTTCATGTATCTGTTTTCGTGCCAGTAACATGACATTTTTAGGAATGGTGCTTTATAGTATAGTTGAATTAAGGTATGCCTCCTGCTTTGCTTTTGTTCAGGATTTCTTTTCCTATAGTGGGTATCTTTTGGTTCCAGATGAATCCTAGGATTTTTTTTTCTATATCTCTGAGGAATGCTGTTAGTATCTTGATTGGAAAAGCACTGAATCTGTTTAAAAGTTTTGCCAGTGTGGCCCTTGTGACAATGTTGGCTTTTACTATCCAGAAGCAGGGGACATTTTCCATTTTTCTTTCCAGTTTAATCTTCTTTTCCTTGGTCTAGTTCTCCTTGTATAGTGTTTAATTTCCTCAGTTATGTTAATTCCTATGTATTTATTCTTTCTTGGTATTTATGCTACTGTGAGTGGTACTATTTTCATAATTTCTTTTGTATTGAGGTGATTTTTGATACACACAAATGCTATTGATTTTTGTGTGTTGATTTTATATCCTGCTACATCTGAAGTTGATTATTATTCTAAGAGTTTTCTTGTGGAATTATTTTGGTTCTCTATGTAAAGTGTCACATGATCTTCAAATAGTGATAATGCAGGGTTTTGTACTCCTGTATGGATCCATTTTATTATTTCTTTTTCTTGTCTCACTGCTGTGGTGAATAGTTTTAGTATCATATTGAACAGGAGTGGCAATAATGGACATCCTTGTCTTGTTCCTGATTTTAGAGAAAGTGCTTTCAGGTTTTTCCAGTTTGTCGGACTTTTGTTTGTCATAATTAGCTTTATCAAATTGAGGTATAGTCCTTCTATATCTAAATTCTTCAGGGAATTTATCACAAAGAGTGTTGGATTTTTATCAAAAGCATGCTCTCCATCTATTGAGAAGATCGTGTGTTTTCATCCTGCATGCTATGTATGTGGTACATGACCTTTATTGGTGTGCATATGCGTACTTGCAACTCCGGGATAAACCCAACTTGGTCAGGATGTATGATCTTTCTGACAGTATGTTTCATTCTATTCACAAATGTCTTAAGGACTTCTGCATCTATGTTCATTAAGGTAATAGGGCAGTGATTCTTGTTTTTGTTGGGTCTTTATCTTGTCTGTAGAAGTGGTGCTGGCTTCCATAAGTGAGTTTGGAAGCATCCCTTCCATTTGATTGAAGAGTCTGAGGAGTACAGGTGATGTAACATCTTTAATGTTTTTGTAGAATTGAATGGTGAAGAAGTCAGGTCTTGGACTTTTCATAGTTGGTAGGTTTTTCTTATTACTTTCTCAGTGTCATTGCTTATTATTACAGGTGATGTAATATCTTTAATGTTTTTGTGGAATTGAATGGTGAAGAAGTCAGGTCTTGGGCTTCTCATAGTTGGTAGGTTTTTCTTATTACTGTCTCATTGTCATTACTCGTTATTATATTGTCCAGAAATTTGTATCTTCTCATATTAATGTTGGCATTTGTATGAGTACAGGAACCTAACCATGATTTTTCAATTTATCAGAATGTAATTTTTCATGGTAGCTATTTATTGTCTTCTGTGTTCTGATGGTATTTTACCTTTTTCATTTCGAATTGCATTGCTGTGACTTTTTAATTTTTTTTTCAAATTTGTCATTTTTATTTTTATTTCATTTTAAAGATAAAAGAGTAAAAACATTAATAAACACATACACATTCACAAAATTAAAAAAAATACAAGCAATAGAGAATTTTAGGGAAAGTCTTTATAAGTTTGACTAAGGGTTTACCTAATTTGTTTTTTCTTTCAAAATAACTCTTTAATTTATTGATTCTTTGAATTTCTGTCAGTCTATGATTTCCCTCCTTAATTTTGGTTTGGACCTGGATAGTGATTGTTTCTTAAGTCTCTTAAGCTTCCTTATTAGGTGATTTATTGAGCTTTCTCTTTTTTAAAATTTTATTTTATTTTTAAAACAGAGAAAAAAACTAACAAAACAACAACAATGAAGACAAAACAAAAACAATTCATGGCCTCAAAACAAAATGATAGGAATTAACAATGGTTGCTAAACTACGCACTGTTATCTTCAACAAAGTTGCTCAGTCCACCAGATGGAAGCATGTAAAATTGATCATATAATATTTTTTATTACTTGATATTGTCTTTGATTGTTTGAGCTCACTATTTTTCTGACATGAGCATCAGTTGCGATGAACTTCCTTGTTAGAATTTCTTTTATTGTATCTGTTTCAGCAGTTTGGATACACTGTACAGGCACTGTCATTAACTTCTAGAAAATATTAATTTTTTCCTTGACATTTGGGTATTTAGGAGTATGTTATTAAGTTTCTGGGTGATTCTAAATTTTCTGTGGTTTCTTCTGTAGCTGATTTCTATATTTACTGCACAGCACTCTGGTAGTAAACATGGGATGATTTCATTTCTTTTAGATTTATTGAAGCAAATTTTGTGGACAAGCAAGTGATTTGTTTGGGAAAGAAACTATCATGTGCTTCAGAAAATAATGTTCTCCCTGCTGTAGTAGGATTTACTACTCTGTAGATATATATTGTCTATATTTTGATGAGTGCAGTTCAGCTCTGATATTTCCTGATTTTTGTTTAGCTGATCTCTTTGCAGAAGTGGATTATTATATCACTTAGTATTACTGTTTTAGCATTTTTAATATTTTATGTCAGTAGCATACATGAGGATACATGCTCCAGTGTTACATGCATACATAAGTATGCCTTTGTCTCTCTTGTTGGATGGTTCCGCTTGCTAGTGTGTAGTGGTGCTCTTTATCTCTTTTAATCAATTGTAGCTTGCTGATATTGAGATGAAAATTGTTATCCCTGTTTATTTTCAGGGTCCTGGTACGTAAAATATTTTCCATCTCTTGATTTTTAGTATATGAATATCTTCTTGGATTAGGTGATTTTCTTGGTTATATCAGACTGTTGAATTCTGTTTTTTGACACAATCTGCCAATCTGTGTCTTTTAATAGGTTTGTTGAGGCCACTAACTTTGAGAAACATTGTGAGAGATGTTTAATTACTATGATTGTGCTCTTTCTCTTTTGGACATTCCTTTGTTTTTCTTTTCCTGTCCTTTTTTGTGATTATTTATCCACAAATTTTTTTATCCATATAAGTTGATGCTCACATTGCATCTGGGATTTTTACTTCGTTTTGTCATTTCTGTCCAGGACACTCAAGCATTTTCTGGAGTGCTAATTTAGTGTTCATAAGCCTCTTGAGTTGTTCTTTTTTTTTCATGAAATGTCCTTATTTCTTTATTTATTTTGAAGGAAAGTTTTGCTGGGTATGTTAATCTGGGCTGGAAATTATTTTCTGTTAGGACTTGAAATAATTCACTTAAAGCTCTTCTGGTCTGTTGTTTGTGTTGGTAAGTCTGCTGTAATTCCAATGGGTTTACCTTTATAAGTGATTTTATTTGTTTTTCTCAGAATGCTTTTAAAATTCTGTTTTTGTCATTATTGTTGGATATTTGACAATTTCATTATAATATGTCTTAATGAACTCTTAAAATTCCAATTGTTTGTGTTCTAGAAGCCTCTCTTGCTTCTTGTATGTGGAACTCTTTTCTGTTATTTGGAAACTTTTCTCTGCTGGTTTTTGTAAGCAAATCTGCTATTCCATCCATGTCTTTGTCTAGCTTTTCTCTCTTTGAAATCATCCTTATGTTTGTTTTCTTAGTTTCTTTTTTTTTTTTTTTTTTTTTTTTTTTTTTTTTTTTTTTTTTTTTTTTTTTTTTTTTTTTTTTTTTTTGGTACTGGGGATTGAACTTTGTGCTTGTTAGGCAAGTGCCTGTACCACTGAGCTATATCTCCAGCCTCTTAAGTTTCATTTAGTAGCTGCTGGATAATTTTTTCTTGCTCTTCTTCTTTTTTGGTGTGTGTGTGTGTGTGTGTGTGTGTGTGTGTGTGTGTGTGCGTGTGTGGTTTCTCTAAGTACTTCTTCATGATTTACCATTTCTCCCTCAATTTCAAACATTCTATCTTCACTTTGGTCCTTTCTGTAATTTATGAATTCTACAGATTTAAAAAATATTTCTGGTTGCTACCTTTCCGTGAATCCTGTATGTTTGGTGAATTCTTCGTTTATGTTTTGAACTATTTTGATCAGATCTTCCAATTTTTTATTTATCCCCTATCCACACTGAGCATCTTGACTAACAATTACATAATTGTTTAGGTTATGTCCTCCTTAAACTCTCCAAGCTTCATCTCTTCTTTAACATAGTCCCACTGGTTTGAACCAATAGGATTGTGATGTATGTACCACTGGTGGTTCAAGCTGGGGGAAATGTGTTAAATATTGGAAAAAATGAATGGGAATAAGGTAATAGTATCGTTACAGGAGGTTGAGATGAAGAAACTGGATGGGGTGATGAGCAGTGGGAGCAAGCACAGACACCGACTACATCAAAGTAAATACAAGAAAAATACACAGAAACAACAATGTAAAAGCCCAAACAAACCAAGACATATGATGAGAACTCAGATTAAGTATTCCCATAATAGAATTGTGTGTAATTCACACACAAGTGCCTCACCAGAAAGTCCGGGTTTTGTTACTGTTCCTTTCTTGCATTGACTGCAGCATCACAGTATGCCACAGCAGTATTAGCTGTGAGGTTTCCCTTGTAAAACTGAGGCTACCCAGTCTCAGGCCTTCATCTTGCCAGCTTGCAGCCACGCAGACAGGGCCTTACACAAACCCAAGTTTGAGTGAGAAATTTTTCCCATGCCACCCCCAAGAGTGATGGTGGAAGTGGCAGGCAGGTTCACGGGCCAGCCAGGGGCCGCCCAGTCGGAGTGACTCACACACACGCTCTGTAGGCATCCTCGAGGCCTGCAACTGCTTTCATACCCTGGCTAGAGATTCTGCAGTAGATGGCAGTGACTGGTGTGGGACCACTGGGGTTTTCACACTCAGAAATCTGCAGGTTGCTCAAGGTGCAGATGCCTGCCTGCTGAGGTGTACAGGCCCTAGCACTCTGCCCAGCATGTGGGTGGGATTCCATGCCCCTCAGGGAGTGACAGTGAGGACTCTGCGGGAGATGGCAGCACCTACAGTTCCTTCCTAACTGCTATGCCAAAGAGCCCGAGCCTGCACAACTGCCTTCGTAGTTGCAGTCTGACTGCAGGTGACCACTGTGCTCTCAGCAGATCAACGCATACTCTGGTGAGTTGGCCGGTGCACGGATATGCAGGAATGGCGCCATTTGGACTGTGGTCAGAGATGGTGCCTGTGACGCAGAGGTCTGGGGATTGTGCAGGGGAGGAGTCATGCTAGGCAATTCAAATACACTGCCTTCAACTCAGCTGACCTGCAGCCCCATAGGGCTGCTGCCAGGCAATTCGAGTCACATGCACGTGCTTGTGACTCTGAACGCTACACAAGTGTTCTACTTAGGCAAATCCCAGCAGCTGTCTGAGAAGGCGGGCTCCTGGGCTCTGCCATCTCCCTGTCCTTCCTCACCTGTGTGTGCTCTCTCTGGCCCGAGCCTGGCAAGGGGAGGGTACTTACTGCTGCCCATAGTAAGAGCTGGAGTTCTAAATGTAAGAATGTAGCTCCAACCCAGTGCCTGGAGGCAAGATTTTGTGAGATGGAGCAGTGTATGTGAAATCTCTCTCATGAGTTGGTTTTCTTCAGCACTAAACTGGTCCCTCAGATTTTTTATCCCACTATCAAAATCACTCCCCCTTAGAGGAGCAGGACGTGGAGGCAGGCAGACTCACATGCTAGCACCATTTTCCTTTCTCGGTTGTCCCTTTGTTTGATGTGATCTACATGTATTGTTTTACTCATTTTCTGTTTCAGTGTGAAAGCTGTCCAGTCCCCAGCATACTGTACCTTCTTTCTCTGTGGATCCTTTCTGAGGTTCTCTGATGCAGCACCTACTCCAGTCACCTACGCTGAATCTCTAGCACATGCAGCTTGGGGAGGACATCTAGACACAAGCCATAGCCATGATAAGTCCACCAGATCAATAAAAAAGGAAAATAAAGGAGAAATGGTAGAAAACAGGCAAATACCTTTTGGAGACGGGGAATGGGATCAAGAGAAGGGGGACGAGGGCATGGTGTATGGGAGAAGGAGACTGAAAATGAGGGAAACACAGAATAAACAAATATCTGTGTGTATGTGCATGTGTATATATATATATATATTACATATATACATACATAATATATATTATATTGTTGTGATATGTAATAATCACATTTGATTTTGGGTAAAATGAAATGTAATTATTATGTATCACAATCTTATACCAACAAAATCAGATTTAAAAATCAGTTATTTTCAGATAAGACCCACAAAGCATACATTTATTCACTGAAGTGGAACTGTATGTGTCTATTTTATAATAAAACTGTTATTAAGAATTTTTTTTTGAGACAGGGTCTTTGTATATAATTTGGGTGGCTTTTGAATTCACTAGGTAACCTTGGTTGGCCTCAAACTCATGACAACCCTTCTGCCTCAGCCTCCTGGGTGCTAAGATTACAGGTGTGTGCTACCATACCCAGCTATCTTTAAGAATTCTAAATTACTTACTGATATGAAGGAGATGTGTGAAAGAGAATAGTGCTTATGAGAATTATTCATGCTTTTGATTGTCTGAAGTTTTTTTTTACTCCATCACCTCCCAACTGTGTAACTTTTCTGAAGTTATCAACAGTGTTGTCATTTCTTCTTGTAACTAGAGGCATCCCTATAGTGGCTCTGTGTGTTTGTGAAGATTAAATGAAACAATACACATTAAATCCTTAAAACAGCTTAATAAATAACAAACACACAAGAATTGTTAGCTTTTTTATTTCGTGGGTGATTTTAAAGTTTATGATTAAACGACTATTTAGGACCTTTTTTAAACTCTAGGTTTAAAAAAGTGTGATTTCATAAAGCAGCACAGTAGTTACAACTTCCCACTAGTTGATAAAGAAGGCTGTCACGTTTTCTAATTTGCGTATGTACATTATTACTGTACTTTAACCTTAAATTTCTTCATCACCAAAGCCTGTGTCAGTGTAGTCAGGTGATGCCATACTAGAGTTATTTCTTCATTCACTGAATATTTACTTTAACCTTAAATGGCAAACAACCTTGCCACATAGAGATCAGAAGCCACAGGGAAGGAAGAAAATGAATGAGTAACTTTATGGCATCTCACTGTGACCTGGAGACCGTAGGGGACAGAGAAGCCTCCTTGAGACGAGGCTGACTACAAACAGGACCAGCGCGCAGGGACTTGTGAAATGCTCAGCAGCTTGGTCATGCGGTAGATTTTGGAGGCAGCTTTCTGACATTTGTAGCATGGTTGTCAGCTGCGACTGCTGAGTTGGCTGACTCTGAAATTTACTTTAAACCCAAGAGGTTCACAGTACTGCCATTATTACATTAGCTCGGCACAGAGAGGCACAGCTTTGCTTTTCATTATTCATGAGATAAACCCCTTGAGCCTGGAGGCGGCAGTCAGGACCTTTGAGGTAACTATTTATAAGCAACAGCGCTGCTGTCCCTCGTGGCAGAGACCTCCTGTAGTGAGCGCGGAGGGCAGAGGAGACACTGTCTATTAAATATGAATCACCTCTTCTTTCTGTCCTGCCGTTACTGCACTTTCTCCATGCCATAAAAATATACATGAAAGAACAAGCCTATTATGCAATAGCAGATTTTTAAAAATTAGGTTGAAATAACTTTAGATTTATAAAATCAGAAATAAAACAGAAAGTTCCACTTTACCCTTCCCTCGCTTTCACTTAGAGCCATATCTCAAACCACTGCATTAAAGTTATCAGGGCACATTAATCCACACTGGCAACAAGCAATGACATTACACGTTGTTTAAAGTTGACAGTTTCGTACTGTACCACTGTTACAGGATCCCATGGTTAGCTTTGGAAGCTCGGTGGTTGTTTTTTATTATGAGTAAATAATTATACACTTAAAAGACATAAAAATGGTCGAAATTATATGAAAAGATGTTAAAAATTTCCATCAAGAAAATGTAGATCAAACTGCACTGAATTGCAAGGTCTTATATCAGCTTTTCAACTCTCACATGAGCAAACTTGAAGGCGTTATTGTCACAACTTTAGTGCTACATATATTGAACTTCTGAGGGATTAACTGACCTACCTATACAGTGGCACCTCAGTGCATGAATTTAATTAAGTCCACGTTTCTGGGGAAAATGGTTGCCTGTGTATTAGGCACCTGTTGCAGAGCTTGAGAACAGAAGTAAATCTTTGCCAAATGCTTCTGTTCACCAACCCAACTGCTGACGAACAGAAACGGTTGTGAACTGAGGCGCTGCTGTATGGATCGTGTGGTCCCAAATCCAGAGCTCTTTTCCCTCAGACGTACTCTCTTCAGCCCACAAAACAGATGAACTATGATGAGTTATTGTTTTCTTTTTTACTGATATAATTCTTTTGTGGACCTTCAAATCACTTTGAGTAGCAGTTTTTAATCTGAATTGCCTAACTTCAGTGAATTATAATGGTAAAAATGAATGAATAAGCAGTCAAAACAGTCTATTTTCAAATGTTCATTTATGGGCTTCACTCTGGAAGACTTGCATATTTTAAAATGATTCTCAATATTAAAATATGAAGAGTAACAGAAACTACACTTTAAATTAACTGCATAGAATGTTGACTGAAACTGTTCAGGGTATATAGTTAAAAGATACTTTATTCTAAGGTAAATCACTCAGAGAAAATTTTATATAAGGAGAACTATTTCCTTCCTTTTCCTCATCCCAACTGAATCAAACTTTTAACAGTTTCTAATAAAAACTTCTACAATAAATAAAGGAGAATATTGAGACTTTAACCTACTTATTCAAGACACTGTGAAGTACATTACTCCTTTATCTTATAAGTGCTGTGTTTCAACTCCTCAAGTTTGTTCTTTCCATTTGACGTTATTTTCTTTCTGGAAAATTTTGCTTTCATTTTCATTGCTGTTATTTGAGACTGCTAAATCCTAAATAATTTCTTTTGTAGATTTTGAATTTTGTGTCATTATGTAGAAAATTTTTATCCATTCCTCAAATTTAAAAAGTAATGTTCATGAAAATGTGTCTGTAGCTGTGTTCATTCTTTGGAGTGTTCATCATATTTGCATCTCTTAAACTTTGGAGCAATATCATACCCTATTTGTGCTTATTTATTAAGCCATGTTTGTTTAAAAGCATCTCTCTTATTTTCAAGCTATCCCCATTTTTTTCCTTTGGTGTGTTGAGATGGTCTTACTATGTAGTACAGGCTGGCCTTGAACTCACTATGTAGTCAATGTTGGCCTCGAACTCATGGCAATCCTGCCTCAGCCTCCCAAATACTGGGATTACAGGCATGCATCACCATGCCCAGCCAAGCCTTATTTTTCTAATAAAATATTTTTCTTTGTTTATTTTGGTATTTTGTATACCCAACACTAGCTGTTTGCCATTTTTCCCTACTGCCTTCTCTTTGCTAAATTCTCTCTCCATATATATACATATTATACATATAATGTGAATATATTATATATGTATATATATATATTTTCTTGTTATCATTCTAATCATATGGAATAGGTAAATCATTTTATCTTATTAATACTCATCACAGGAAGAGAGATGTTACTACATTAGTTTGCAGAAATCAAGAATCTCAGTATCTTTTTTAAGTCCAGGATCAAGGATTGTTCAGTTGAATGCTAGAACTGGTTACTTCTGCCTTTGGTCACTCATTGTCTGTCCTCCAGCTACTTTCCTTTCCACAAACACTTCCCAGCCTCCAGTAATCTCTATTATTGATTCTGGTGTGATTTTATTTAACACTCAAGTGAAAGAAAATATGTAGCATTTGTCCTTTTGTATCTAACAACAATGAGGTATTGAAGTTCACAACTTGTTACTATATATTGTGTATGTAACTGGAAGACAACCGTGGAGATCCTGAGCACATAGTAATGAAGGTAAGGGAACATGAGTTACCTTACACTGATCAGTGTAGACAGCACACATGTACTGTAGTATCACACTATACTCCACATGACTGTAGATTATAATATGTTAACTAGATCTAAAAATGCCTGGTAAATTAGCATGGAATAGCCCTGGATATGTGTGGGGGGTGTTCCCAGAAATGATTAACTGGCAGCCACCACACTGAGAGGAAATGTCCCACCCTGGTTATGGGTGGCACCATCCAATGTGATTCATTTCAGGTAAAATGAATGGGCAGAAAGAGGTGGCCCACTGCACCCAAGAAACCTGCAGCTTTTGCTGCTGCCATCACTTGTTGCGATCAGACTCCAGTTACTTCAACTTTTCCAGATGGACTTACATAGCTTCCCTCCAGCATGTTTCGAATCCTTCATTCAGAAAATAGCATACTTTCTTGATTCCTCTTGTTCTGTGACTCCTGGCTTCTTAGACTGCATAGCTCATCTACTTGACCTCTGGCTCTCCAACATGCATAGGACCATTGCAGACTGTCCTATCTCTGACCGAGTAAGATGCATGGATGGATGGATGGATGGATGGATAGTGTTGCAGCAAAAAATAAAAAATCAGGTCAAACTCTGCAGGAGATCAAAGAACTCATTCAGAAGAAATGGAGTTTTAATTAATTTTAATGTAGAACAAATTGGACCAGTCATTGGCCCCCATTCCCGATCAGAGAATGTGGCGCTTAACTGCCTTTGTTCTCACCTTGTATATATTTTTGGTTTCCATGGTAATAGATTGGAATGTTTAGGCCTGGCCACAGTTGTTTACCTTGCACCATGTGACCAGGTTAGGCTCTGGCCACAGTGATATATACTTTAACAACTCAGGCAAGGAGAAGAACTCCAGGACAAAGTCAGAACTGCAAAGTTAACTCTTTACAACCCCTCCAGGATGTTTCTCAATCCACATTATCTTAAATGTTGTGCTAAAAGTCGCCGCCCCTTACAATAGATGGGTGGATGGGAGGAAGGAGGGGTGGAAGGATGGATGGAAGGAAAGATGGAGGGAGGGAGGGAGGGATGGATGATGGATGGATGGATGGATGGAAGGATGGAAGGATGGATGGATGGAAGGATGGAAGGATGGATGGATGGAAGGATGGAAGGATGGATGGATGGATGGATGGATGGATGGGTAGGTATATAGGTAGAGAGAGGAGAGAGATAGATGATAGATGGACGAGAGATACAGATGACAGATAGACAGACAGATAGATATAGATAGATGATAGATAGATCTCCTGTTCCTCTGGAAAACCCCAACCATTTCACCACACATGTGCAGCTATCATGTGTTAATCAAAAATTCAAAATAAAGTTTATGATAGAAATTTTAACTCCCTAAATTAATCAATATATACTGATATGTGCTGAATTATCACTCTTTATCAAATAATTTTGTATAATTAAAATAACTGCCTAAAAATGAAATATATGGAACAAGCCCATGAAAAGCTGATTAAAACACTTAACTGTCAAAGTAATTGGAAAAATTTATTTTTGAAAGCATTTCGGTAATAACACCATAAGATTTTTGCATGTTAAGCGGCATAAGGTACATTGACGTATCTTGTAGCTGTAATAATACAGGAATGCACTGAACTCTCAGTGCTTGCTGAAGTTACCTTGGTGCTGCCATGGAAGCTCAGCTTGTGAAAATCCCTCCTTCTCCATGCTCAGTGTTCTGTACCACCACCTCCTCATCATTTGCTTTTCTCCCAGTCCTGCTGCAGATATTCTGAGGGGGAAGTGGAAATTAGTTTTATTCTCCTCCACTAGAAGTTTTCCTCATCATAGCCCTCTACCCATAAAACTCTTTTACTTAATATATCAAACAACTGAATATTTTGTTTCTCATGATGAAGGAAATTTAGCTATTGAAAACATAACTTATTTTTATATAATCTCAGTACTAGAGACAGAATGGCCAATTGTAAAACATAATTTGCACTGGACCACAAATTACAAACCTTGAACATTAGCTCAGCACACACAGATTTTGACCAAATTAACTTGTGATACATACGATAGTGAAAAAGTTAGTTCATGGGGAAAAATGATAAAGATTGTCATCTGATTTACTTAATAAAATTGCCAATGGTCTAGAAGAAAGGTTAATTATCCAAGGGATTAAATGGGGACATGATAACAGATGTGTATGGCAAACAATTGAAGTACAAATATAACATCAAAAAGCCAATATAAACTAAATGTAATAAAATAATAACATTATTATAAAAATTTTCAAAGATTTCATACATCTATAAACAAAAGGAATTTATAGTTATGTCTTTTTTGGAAACTTACAGCAGTGTATTCTTTCTGTCACTATGTGGCTTTGGCTGCTTTATGGTAGCATACAAGAAAACTTCTGAATAAAAAGAGTTATATTTTTTTCATTTGAAATAAATTTCTTAGAGCTGCCTTTGCAAAGATCAGAGTAGTTCTTTGACAATCAGAAATTCTTTCATCTGTTTTCTGTTTTTCTGTGTGGACCATATGGTTCTTTAAGTAGGTGTGGACATTCTTTTTATTTTGTCTTTTATCTTTCTTTTGTTTCTTGGTCAATATACAGGTTTCAGTTTCATTCTGTATCTCAGAGCAATAAAACCCATAATAAAATGTCAGGAAAACTAAACAAATAAATCCAGCAAATCAGAAAATGTGACAAAGTGGAAGGAAAGAGCCAGGTAAAATTTACTACTACGCACATTAAATTAAATTTAAAACAAGGGAAATGTAGTGACACTTTCAATACAGACCCTTTCAAATATAGTGACATTTTCAATATCGTGATACTGTCAATACAGTGTCTCTTTCCTGAGACAAAACTTTGCCTATATGCTATTTATTGATTTTAGTAATATCAAAATAATACAGGGATTGAAATAAGTGTAGCAATGACAATTCATGTGAGTCCCCAATCTTCAGAGAGGAAGCTTCAGTTGGATATTAAAATGCACATGACAAAAGGGTCCTTAAATTTTCCATAGATATTCAAGTCACTGAGGGAAAGCAAGGTTGCCTGTCATTAGCGTCCGTTTATCTGCTTTGGGCTAGCATGGATGAACGCATGAAACTGAGAACAATGTAAATGCGGCAGTTACGACGCACAGTTACCCAGGGTAACATAGTATGGGTAAGGTCTGGGCTTCTCCGACATCCAGAGCTGTTGAAATTCCGTCTCATACCAGAAAGAATGACAATCATGAAACAAAGAGCAACAAAGCTGGCATGGTGGTGGGTACGGAGAAGCCCTCCTCCTTTCCTGGTCCGAGTATAAACTACTACAACCAGTATAGACATAAGGATGCAGATTTCTATTGGAACTAAATTAGAAATTCCATTTGACCTAACTATGCCCCTTCTAGTTACCATTCCAAAGAGCTAAAGAAATCATGCACAATAAAGCATGCATAACAGTGTTTGTAGCAGCACAGTCCTCAGTTATTAAATCCTGCCACCTGTATGCCCATCAACAGACAAATGATAGGAAAATGTGGAATCTACACACAAAGGAATTCTACTTGACCGTAAAGAAGCATAAATTTGAGACACTTGTAGCAAAACAGGTACACCTGAAAAATATGTTAAGTGAAAGAAATCAGACACACAAGCTTCAATACAACAGAGTGTCTCATCTAAGTGAGGCAAATAAAGAACAAAGTCAAGGACGGATGGGAGGAAACAAGGAGACCTTATGCAAATGGGAAGGGGTGGAGAATGCAGTGAGGAGGGAGCAGAGGGCAGGTGATAGAAGCAAGATGCGGCCCTCATGTGGCCCAATACCCACAGAGAAGTTAAAGCAGTAACAAGAATGAAAGGGCTGTAGAGAAGGGAGGGCGAGTGGGAAGCGAACAGGGATAAAGAAAGAACGGAGCTGAGTCATGCACATGCGCAGACTTCCTCAGATGGAGGCAAACGTCACGTGATGCAAACATGCACTAATACAGTAAGAACGTGAGCAAGAAGATACAACATTAAAGTAGAACTAGTACGGGGTGACATTTTGAAAGGAATGGTCTCCATACCTCCCTAGAGGCAACGAAATCCCATAGGCAAAACGTCAGAAAGTTTACTATGCACTGAGCAAAGATCCACAGCAGGATGATTGAGTAGTCTCCATCAGGATGACAATATTATTTCCTTTCAAGGCATAGTTGGCTCTTAACCTTGTCTCTAGATCTTTTGTCATAGTAATATTTATAAAAAGTTCATCATCAATTGAGAAAGTTAAGATAGTATGTCCTTACCTATATACCATTCTTAACAATTCTGTATTTATTTGAAAATCCAACAAAAAATTTTAGGTTCAAACTCACAAAATCTCTTTGAGTATCAGGAGGTAATGAATAAAATTTGGCCCTGGTGGGTGGTGCCTTTGTACTAGTTAGCATTCAAGTGCATGTTCGGGGGCAGCAACCCCTTGATTTTGTAGTGAAGTGCCCATGTGTGCGCATGTGTAGCACCCTTCTTTTTTCCATTCCTTCCTTCCTTCCTTCTACATATCAGATGAGAATTACCTTTTTCAAATATTTCTGAGGGATTGCACTTTATGCAGTGTTAAATTAGCAACAGTGATGGTATTAACTCTTATGAGATTTGTATTTTATTCACAAATCTATATTAAATAACATATATTATTTTAAAAATGCCATGTACTTTCTAGCTAGCCCTAACTTTCCAAAAATAAATAAAAAATATACCTGTGATTTTGTGCTACTTGGTTTTGTGCTTTTTTGATGTTGTTTTTCATGCTGTTCAAGAGATTAGTATTTTTTTATCTTCAGAAGGGAATCTCTAAGGGTATTTCTGCAGCTACAAAGCCCAAACATGGTTTTCATCAAAGACAGCATCTAAACTCTAAGTGGAAAATTCTGTGTGGTCAATTTCTCGCATGATTTGTATTTAGCTTACTCAGAAGGTTTTAAGGGACACAAGAAACCACTGCAACAATAATTTCCGAACAAATGCATTATGTATTATTTGATGCACCCTCAGTAAGTGACTTTACTCAACTGCAATAGTTGGGAAGCCACTTTTTCCTTAGTTTCTCTGGCCCTGCAATACCTTAGCATACAGTGCATTCCTCAAAACATAGGCACAAATATGAAACCAATTATACAAGAATAAACAAGTACATTTATATATTTGAGAAGCTATAAAGTTTTTACCTCATTTAAATATTATTGACCCAAATTAAATAAATTAAAAAAGGTTTTCTTAGAGTCTACTCAAGTGATCCTAATTACAATATAACAAATATAATATGAAACATTTTGATAAAATAATGATTATGCTAAGTCTTTGTATTCAATGTGTATTTTATATAAAGAGCACCTCTCAAGCCATATTAGCCACAGGAGGTTGGCGATTACTATACTGAATAGTAGAAGGTTAGAATTTTTTATATAAGTAATTTAATTCTTATTAGTTTCTCATCAAGGTAATTATTTCCAACATGATATAGGAGGCAAATTTGCCTTAGAAATGGGAAACAAGGAACTTGGTCTCCTAAAAGGGTCCACGTGACGTTTTGGAAAGTATGAACAAGAACCACTGAAGAGGTGGAAGTCATTGAGGGACACGTGCGTTCATCCTGCACCTGTCCCGACCTGTTTGAAAGTCGGTAGCACATAAAGCTGTGTTCATTAATGGAAGTGTACAAGGCTTTTGTTTGCATGCAAAAGTACTGACGACAAATGATATGGAGCAGCGGTGATGGACCTGCGGCATGTGCACCGCAGTGTGCTGATTATATCACTGAAAGCTCTAAAAAGTTCCTCATCACTGATCTAGGAGGAACCTGAAGTGAAAATGTGTAATGTGTATAAACCAAGAAATCCACAGGACTCACCTGAGGAATATTATCAGAGTCAAAGAAATACGGGGGATAAAGGGATTTCAATACAAATCACATACTTTACTTGCAATTCTTCATGGTAATAGAAACATCAAAAATCTTATGAAACACTTAGTTCCCATTTTTCCAACAATCTAGTTATACTATTTCTCTACTCCCTAGAGGTTTTCCCTACACAGACCTGGAAACATGAAGTAGCAGCTCTGTACGGGAACTCAAGGCTGATGACTTACTTATGTCTTCCAACCCCCTCCACCCCTACATGCCCACCCGGTAAGTGCGCATGAACTGCTGGGTCACGACTAACACAACCAAATCTGACATCCAAGTTACTCTCTGATCTTTCACTCCTTCAACTTCAAAATTCACTTCTAAAAGTGTCCTTTTTTTTTTTCTTCTTTAGGTACAAAATGCGTAACTTACTTCTTTCTGAAGATATTTCACCATGAAGTTGTATTTTCTTTGAAACTTGGTCTGTGAAATGGGCAACTTTTGGAAAAAAGAGAAAGTCACACTGGACATTTATTTTGTCCCCCCACTGTGCATGGTTCATCCCTCAACACCCACCTCAAATCTCTGAAAAATCTAAATCTTTCTTAAAATCTGAGGTTCTCAACCTCATTTACCAATGATGACTGACAGGAGGGGCCATGCCAACGCCCCTCAAGTTTTTTCATTGTTTTAGGTCAATGCATTCTTATTTGATTTTGCCACATTCAAATAAATTAATTTTTCTCCTGACCTAAATCATATTCAGCAGCAGTAAGAATTATTCATACCTAAGTTTATGTTAACCATGTTTGAGTTCAAGTGCTGTCACTCCTGGTTGCTGATTTGCACCCTGAAACCCCAAGGTATGTTGTGATGGTTTCATTCAGTAGAAATGCAATGGTAGAGAAATTTTCACTGTTGCTGATGCTGTTTAGAGATTGGTCACATCTGCTCCATTGCTGATCCTGCTGCCGGTCATTTTCTGTACAATAGTCAGTCATGAAGGTTACTGGAAAACTGCATTTATGCTTCAGAGTCCAAAGAATTCCCAATGTGAAATCTAGACATTTGCAGTAATTCCTCCCTCTCTCCAGCCTTTTAGTCTGCATTATGGTCTCTTACCATCAATTTTTTTTTCCTTGGACTTTAATTTTTAGAATTTTAAGATCATAGAAAAATTGAAGGGTATTTTGTGTCTTCCAATATAGTATCCTACAGATAAGTTTCACTGCCTTAGAAATCTCCTGAGCTCTGTGTGTTCATCCTTCCCTTGCCCCATGCACCTCATTCTTAGCAACTAGGAACTTTTACTCTCTCTCCAGCTTTGCTAGGCCATGATTTTTAAATAAAAACATAACAATTAAAGTTATTCCATCAATACAATTTCCTACAAATTAAAATTTCTTTTCATTTAACTGAAGATATACTTTTTAAAAGAAAGTAATATCTTGTTAAGATCTGCCAAACTGAGGACACATGCAGGAAGAAAGGAACTTTCAGTCAAACTTATTTCTACTCTTTCTTCTCTCTAACATACACTTGTCTTCAACTCAAGTTTTTCTTACACACTTTCAGAGTGTAGTCCTCTTCATCTCTCCTAAGTTTGGCTCCAAAGTATTAGTGACAAGGCAAAATCTCGGGGAATGAAACTTAGTAATTTTTCTCATCATTCTTTCTAAACTTTACTAGTAGAGTCTCCTTGGTGCCAGAAGAGTTGAATGGAGAACTACCCCCGCTCCCCACTTAAAAGCCGAAGGGCCATTGAGCACCAGTAAGTGAAGTAGGATGCACTTGAATCCTAGTATTGCTGTAAAAGTTATGCTTTGTATTATGTACTCCAAATTTCTTATTTTAGAGGCATCCAGAATCAATTGTCTGAAATGTACATATGACTTCAGAATGGATAAATGAAAACAAAATGGAATTTTGAAGGCTAATATTAAATTATTTTTTTAATCCTAGTTTTTTTTATTTTAAAAGTAAAAGAACGAAGACATATTAACAAATAGACACAAAGTAGCATAACAATAATACAATCAAAACTGATCTACAGAGAAGGAGACAGGAATCAATAATGGTTGTTGCTTTAAAAAATGATAACCTCGAAGTGTATATTCAGGAACAAAGATACAGACATGCAAAATTGATCAATCAATTAATAATCAACTCTTCCTTACTATGAAGTGACCTAGTTCAGTAGTACAACTATGTAAGATATGCTGTACATACATACTTACTTTCTTACATATTTTTTCCTGTCTTCCCTTTCCCTTTCGTTCCCTTCCTTTAAAGTGTGATAGAAAAAGAACTACATCAACAACAGAAAAAAAAACAAGAAACAGAAAAGCATTCACAAAGAGACACAAAGTAGTACAATAACAGTATGATCAGAATTGAATTATAGACAAAGCCACAGAAAACCAACAATAGTTGATGCATTGCATATTGATATCTTCAAAGTGTATGCTCAGGATAACACATACAGACATACAAGATTGATCAAATAACCAGTCATCAACTATTCCTTACCATTAAGTGACATAAGACAATAGTAGAACCATGTTAGCCCTCCTGTACAAATGTATATACATATATACATACATACATTTTTGGCTCTTTCTTTTCTCCTTTCTCTCATTCAATCTGTTCTTTGGTTTGAACAGATTACCTTCATGTCTCTTAGTTTATATTCCCTCCCACATATTCTTACACCAGTGACACAATATGTTGCCTACTCATATACCGCTGATTTATTTCACTTATGATTATGGTTTCCAATTTTGACCATTTGCCTACAAAGTCCCTCAAACTGTCTTTCTTTATAGCTGAATAATATTCCATTATATAACAATGCGATAGTTTTTTAATCTAATCTTTTGTGGGTGGACACTTGGGTTGCTTCCACATTTTAGCTATTACATATTGCGCTGCTGTAAACATGGGTGCACATATATCAGAGTGATATGATATTTTAAGATCTTCTGGGAATATACCCAGAAGGAGAACAGCTGGTTTGAATGGAACCTCTAGACCTAGTTTGCTGAGAAAACTCCAAACTGCTCTCTACAGTGGTTGTGCCAGTCTGCATTCCCACCAGCAGTATAATAGAGACCCAATTTCTCCACAGCCTCGCCAGCATTTGTTATTGGATGACTTTTTCATACTGGCCAGTCTTGCTGGGGTGACATGAAATCTCAGTGTTGTTTTTATTTGCATTTCTCGGATGACTAAGGATGTGGGGTATTTTCTCATATATTTATTTGCCATTTGTATTTCTTTATCTGAGAAGTGTGTATTCATCTCAGATGCCCATTTCTGGATTGGGTCTTTGAATATGGACAGGTTCATGTTTTTCAATTCTTTGTATGTTCTAGATAGAAGACCTTTGTCTGAGAGACAGCCTGCTAGGAGTTTTTCCCAATTTGTGGGTTTTCTTTTTACTTTGCTGGTGATTTCTTTAGATGTACAAAAACTTTTCAGTCTGATGAGGTCCCAATTATTGATTCTTTGAAGTGTTTCTCTTGCAGTTTCATTTTTCTTCATGAACTCTCTGCCTACTCCTATCTCTTCAAGATTTTTACCTAATTTCTCTTTCAATAGATTTAGAGTTTCTGTTTTAATGTTGAGGTCTGCGATCCATTTTGACCTGAGTTTGGTGCATGGTGATAGACTGGGGTCTATTTTCAGTTTTCGGGAAGAGGCAAGCCAGTTTTTCCAGCACCATTTATTAAATAGGCCTTCTTTTTTCCAGTGAGATTGGTTGACCCCTTTGTCAAATATTAGGTAGCTGAGTGGGTTTTTCGTTATGGTTGTATCTTCCAGTCTGTTCCATTGATCCTCAGGTCTGTTTTTTAGCCAGTGACAGGTTGATTTTATTACAGTAGCTTTGTAGTATAATTTTAGGTCAGGGATTGTGATCCCACCTGACTTGACCTTATTGCCCAGGATTGCTTTTGCTATTCTGGGTCTCTTGTGGTTCCAGATGAATTTGAGGCATATTTTCTCTAGATCTGTGAGGTATGTTAACGATAGTTTAATTGAAATTGCATTGAATCTGTACAACAGTTTTGGTAGTATGGCCATTTTGACGATGTTAGTTCTTCCTAACCATGTGCAGGGTTTCTTTTTCCATTTATTGAAATCTTCGATCTCCTTTTTCAGAGTACTGTAATTTTCACTGAATAAATCTTTCACGTTCTTTGTTAGATTGATTCCTAAGTATTTCAATTACTTGGTTGCCATTATAAAAGGTATGGTTTCCTCAATTTCTCTCTCGTTCTCTATGTTGCTTGTGTATAGGAATGCTATTGATTTTTGGGTGTTGACTTTGTATCCAGCTACACTGCTGAATTTGTCAATTAATTCCAGGAGTTTTCTTGTGCAGTTTTTGGGGTCCTCCATGTATAGTATCTTGTCATCTGCAAATAGTGATAGTTTAACTTCTTCCTTTCCTATCCTTATTCCTTTTATGTCTCTCTCTTGTCTGATTGCTCTGGCTAATGCTTCCAGAACTATGTTGAATAGGAGTGGTGACAATGAACATCCTTGTCTTGTTTCTGACTTTAAAGTGAAAGTTTTCAGTTTATGTCCATTTAGTATGATGTTGGCTGTTGGTTTGTCATAGATGGCTTTGATCAGATTGAGGTAGAGGCCATCTATTC
The DNA here is from genome assembly GCA_004027595.1 of Dinomys branickii. NCBI lineage: Eukaryota > Metazoa > Chordata > Mammalia > Rodentia > Dinomyidae > Dinomys > Dinomys branickii. Next base: position 51,533 of record PVLD010004888.1, on the reverse strand, counting down.
CTATTTTTTCTAAGGTTTTTAACATGAATGCATGTTGGACTTTATCGAAAGCCTTTTCTGCATCTATTGAGATGATCATGTGGTTTTTGTCTTTGTGTTAATATGATGTATTACATTTATTGATTTGTGAATATTGAACCATCCCTGCATTCCTGGAATGAATCCTACCTGGTCGTGGTGTATAATTTTCCTTATGATTCGCTGTAATCTATGTGCCAAAATTTTGTTGAGTATCTTTTCATCTATGGTCATTAGAGAGATTGGCCTATAGTTTTCTTTCTTGGCTGGGTCCCTCTCTGGTTTTGGTTTCAGTATAATACTTCCCTCCAGAAATGTGTTAGGGAGAGTTGCTTCCTTTTCGATTTCATTGAAGAGTTTGAAGAGTGTTGGCCTTAAATCTTCTCTGAATGTATAATAGAATTCTACTGTGAATCCATCAGGGCTTGGGCTTTTCTTTGTTGGTACGTTTTTAATGATGTTTTCAATCTCACTAATTGTTATTGGGTTGTTCAGGAATTTTATGTCTTCCTGATTCAATTTTGGTAATTTGTAACTTTCTAGGAATCTATCCATTTCTTCTGTATTTTCTATCCTATGGGAGTAAAGATTTTCAGAGTAGGTATTAATGATCTTTTGTATTTCTTTTGGATCTGTAGTGACTTCATTCTTTTCATTCCTTATTGCATGAATTTGAGATCTTTCCCTTCTTTTTTTGATAAGGTTGGCTAGCGGTTTATCAATTTTATTTATTCGTTTGAAGAACCATCTCTTTGATTCACTAATATTTTGTAGAGTTTTCTTCATCTCAATTGCATTAATTTCTGCCCTGAGTTTTATAATCTCCTCCCTTCTTTGGGCTCTTGGTTTGGCTTGTTGCTCTTTTTCTAAGAGTTTGAGGTGTAGCATGAGGCTGTTTATTTGCTGTCTTTCTGTTTTCTTTGTATATGAGTTCATTGCTATAAATTTCCCTCTGAAGACTGCTTTCATTGCATCCCACAGATTTCGGTGGGTTGTACTTGCATTTCCATTTATTTGTAGGTATTTTTTAATTTCTTCTTTAACTTCTTGTGTGACCCATTGGTTATTCAGCAGGTTGTTGTCTACTTTCCAAGTGTTTATGCAGTTTTTAGAGATCTCTTTGTCCTTAATTTCCAATTTCATTGTACTGTGGTCCGATAATATGCATGGGATAATTTCAATTCTTTTGCATTTAGGTAAATATGCTCTATGGGCTAGAATGTGGTCAATTTTAGGGAAAGACCCATGTGCAGCTGAGAAAAATGTGTATTCTGATGTTGTGGGGTGGAACACTATGTATACATCTAATAAGTCCATTTGTTCACACTTTTGGTTCAGGTCTGTTATTTCTTTGCTGAGTTTCTGTCCAGTTGACCTATCTCTTTGCGTCAGACGGGTGTTTAGTTCTCCTATTACAATAGTGTTATTAGTTATTTGATTTTTCACATCTGTTAAGATTTGATTTGTAAAGTTAGGTGCTCCATGGTTTGGTGCATAAATGTTTAGGATTGTTACCTCTTCCTCTTGCAGCTTTCCCCTAGCTAGTATGTAATGGCATTCTTTATCTCTTTTGATTATTTTTGGTTTGAAGTTTACATTGTCTGCAAACATAATAGCTACCCCTGTTTTTTTCTGGCGACCTGTTGCATGCAGAATTTTTTTCCAGCCTTTAACTTTCAATCTGTGGATTTCCCTTTGAGTAAAATGTGTTTCCTGTATACAGCATATTGTTGGATTGTGTTCCTTTATCCACTCTTCCAATCTTTTCATTTCGACTTGTCAATTGAGGCCATTTACATTAATGGTTATATGTTGGCTTATTCTAGGCATGTTATTTACTTGTTGTTGTTTTCCTTCTTTTGCTGTTTATTTACTTGTTCTGTTTAGGGGATTATTTCTATTGTTGTTCTTGGGATTGTGGTCTCTTTTTTCTCTGTCTAGAATATCTTTTAGTTCTTTTTGCAATGCTGGTTTGGCACTCATGAAGTTGTTCAGTTGTTCTTTGTCGTGGAAATATTTTATTTCTCCATTGAATTTGAAGGATAGTTTTGCAGGATACATCAGTCTGGGTTAGAAGTTGTTTTGTCTCAGAATCTGTAATATCTCCAAGCTCTTCTTGATTTCATGGTTTCCTTTGAGAAGTCTGCTGTGATTCTGATGGGCTTTCGTTTATAGGTGATCTGTTTCTTTTCTCTAGCAGCTTTTAATATTGTGTTCTTTTGCTGGATATCTGGGATCTTGACTGTTATATGTCTGTGTGTGGTTTTCCTTGGGTTATGTGTCGTTGGGGTTCTATATGCCTCGGTTAACTCTACTTCAGTATCTTTTACCATGTTTGGGAAATTTTCTTCTATTATTTCAGCAAATATTCTTTTTATATCATTTTAGTAGTCTCCTGCTCTTTCGCTGATTCCTACTACTCGAATATTATTTCGTTTTGCCTCATCTTGCAGCTATTGGATTGATTTTTCTTGGTTTTTTGATGATTTTGTGAGATCCTTCCTTTCACGCTCATAAGCTGCCATGCTGTCTTCAAGGTCTGAGATTCTACTTTTGGTTTCATTTAAGCGGTTTTGCAAGCTTTCCGTGGAAGTTTTCAATTCCTGGCAATCTCTGGGCCTGTTTCATTCTTGGTAATTCGTTCAAAAATTGCTCTTGTAACGTTTCCATTTGTTTCCTCTTTTCTTCTAGTCTTTTGTCTATATCTTCTCTATGTGTATGGAACATTTCTTCTATCATTGTTTTCATCTAGTTTTCTGTCTGAGAGGTCATTGCAGGTATGTGGCTTATTTCTGCTTTAAGCTCTTTTATGGCCTGTTGCAGTTGTTTCATTTCGGATGCAATCGTTTCAGAACTTGCAGGTATATGGCTTCCTGGTTCCCCTGTATCCCCGCATCCAGGATTTGTTCTGGGTGGGGCGAGTTCTGAGACTGCATTTCGTTCTTCTGTCTTCCCATTTTTGGGTAACAGATTCGAAATACTGAGCAATAAATTACCCAGGCAGTTCACCAGGCAAAGGTCTGTTGCGAAAGCTGCTCCAATGACTCCTTCTCTTCGGGAGAATGTCCCTTAAGCTTTCTGCTGAGAGTTCCACTTAAAAGGTTGCTCAGGTGCTGGTTTGTGGGGTGGGCTACTCCCTACTGGAAGACCTGGGTGGGGCCTGTAAATCTGCTCCCCCACCCGCCCAGGGTTCCCTGCAGTTATGGGGAGAGATCTCCTCCCCCACTGGGTGATCTGGTCGCGGCACGCAGATAGCTCACCTGTTTCTGAATCCATGCCAGCAAGAAGGTTCCAGACTGTCAATTCTTACGCTCTCTGGGTCTGGGGGAGGGAGCGGGATGCTCCACTCCTCTGTGCTCCTCACACGGGGCTGTGGACTGCAGGCTGCTGAGGGCTTTCCTGGCGGGGGCCAGGACCGGAGGGGCATCCTGTTTCGCTGCTCAGATTTGCGGAGGCTGCCAGAGGACCCTGGGTTCCAAGACTGCCCTGTGCTGCAGTCGCTAAAAAGCCGAATTTTGGCCATTGCTGGCAAGCCGCGCAGGGTCAGGAGGCAGGAGGCACTGAGCCGCCTGCGCCCGCAGGGCACTCGGACCCAGCGGAGCCACCACCTGTCAGCCTCACCGAGCGTCTCTGTTTCCCAGTGCTCTAGTCTTTCCCGCATTTCACCATGGCCATTTGGTCTGACCCGTCGCATCTCCGGCAGCACAGAGAAACTCGTTCAGTTTGTACTTCCCAGCCGAGGTCCCAGCGTTCGCACTTGCCATACCTGTCACAGGCTGGGGGCCTCTATCAGCGAGGATCCTTCCTTTGCTGCTCACCTGGTCGCCATCGTCCCAGAAGTCTAATATTAAATTATTATTGCTGTATTTGTTCTCCAAAGTTAGCACTGCTAACAAAGTTAACACTATACTCTTTTAAATTTAAAAAAATATGGAGGAAAGCATTCTCCACTCCAACTTCAGTATATTTACACTATCTGAAAGATTCAGGTTTCATTTGTCATTTTTATAATTAATTTAAATACTTCAAGAGCATCTTAATGATTCAAGTGATAAAAGTACTCAAGACTTCAACATTTTAACTTATAATATGTTCTCTTATTAGTAATTTTTATTCCTAGATCTACATCTCCATTGTTAAGATGAGTCACAGCTGAACATAGTGGCACACACCTGTAAATCTAGCATTACTGGAGCTGAGACAGGAGGAGGAGAATCTACAATTTGTGGAGCTTAACAGGCACAATAGAATATTAAATTCACCTGGATGCTACATTACTCTGAAAAATTGTTTGGTAGTTTACCATAAAATTAAATATGCATTATAAGACCCAGCAGTCAATCTTTCAGGTATTTGACCAAAAGAAGGGAAACATTTTTAAAACAAAATCTTAATACTCACTCCTATTCCACAAACCTGGAGAGATGCTTCCAGTTATCCACCCAGGCAATTAAATATTTAATTGGCAATGAAACAGAATGAACTACTTATACATATAAGTTAGTGTATTACACAAAATAAGCTTCAAATATATTATTCTAGATGAGAAATATAGATTTGAAATGTTATATCTTTTATGTTTCCAAATGATAACATTCTTAAAAAGGAAAAATTATAGTAACATGAAAACAATATGGATTGGAGGCAATGGGTTGTGGCAGGTGTAGACTGTGCAATACAAAGAAGCACCTTACAATATTTTGGAGTAATGGAAAAGTAATAAATCTTGATTGTGGTGGTAGCAACAAAACTGCATTTTTTCAAATCACAATTCACATAAAATTGTATTATTATATAAAAAATCATAATTCAAGCAAATATTTTCCTCTGAAATTATTCCATTTAATTTCTTTTAAGAAAAAACTGATACCTTTAAAATATTTACATGATTTGTTTAAATGATTTGTTATTTTTCAAAAACTCAATTTAGTGAGTTTCTATTTAAAATTTCTACTGGCACATAAAAACTTTATGTTGTCATTGTATCAAAAGTAGTTACTGTTGCTTAAATGATCATGGCATCATACCATGGGAAGAAAAGACTGTTTACATCTACAGAAATGAACATATGACCTAATTCTGACATGTAGTTGCTATATGCGAATGAAAAATTTACTTTCCGTTATTGCAATAAATTTTCCACTATAAAGAGGAAAAAATGGTTTAATGAACTCTGGTTTTCCTCCTAAACTAATTTAGTAACTTTTAACTCCAAGTCAGAAGGCTAAGATAAATTTTAGTTGTACGAAATCTCTGTGTGCAATCAGAAGAAAACGTATTTTTGAATGTAATATGTTTCTTTCTAAAACTACATTTTAAAAAGTCTTATTTATTAGATCATTAAAAATAAAAAATATAGAGTCACATAAGGGATATAAGTATAGCAGTCATAACATACTCTAAACCTATGTGTAGGATTCTAGAAAGGGAAAGCACAGAAAGATACTGCAAGGGTATTTTTTACTCAAAAAACAGGATAGATGAAAGGGATAGTTACTACCACTTCAGGACCCTGCCTGTCTTAATTACAACTATCCCACATTCTTGCCTAGAAACATGGTTCCTGCCTGATGCAGCTATCAGAATAGCATGACTCCAATCCTGTTTGCCAAACTCATGGGCCATGGGTCCCACTCCAAACATTCTTGGAGCTTGTTCTGAAAACACAGTAAGTCACCACCCCAACCCCCAAGCCAAAAGCACAGAGAGATTTTTCCCTGATTTCCTAAGTTAGTTTTCCAAAATTTTTGTGAAAATATATTGAACTATGCTTTTCTGTTTCTGACTACTGTGAACCACTTGGGATCAACCATTGTAACTATCCTAATAACTTGTTTTCTATCTGGGTTTCATTGTTTATCTTCTTTTTAAAAGGAAAGAACAACTGGGATGAAGGAAAGGAGAAAAGGAAGGAAAAATATATATACATATACACAAGATAGCTAAGATAATTGTACTACTAATACCCACTGGTGTATGTTTAATGGTTTGATCAATCTTGCATTCTTACATCTGATAATCTGAGCAACTTTGTTGAAGATAATATGGAATATAACAAACGTTAATTTCTTACCATTGTATTTTGAAGTCCTATATCAGTTTTGCTTCTGTGTTGTTTTATTTTTGTCTTTGTTGTTAATGTTTTTGTTTTTCTCTAAAAATATTTAAAATTTTTGTAAAATTAAACTAGAAGTATTTAAAATTCATAAAAAGAATAAATCAAACATTACATTAACCATGCAAAAAGAAAACACCACTATTCAAAATAGCAAAGGATAAGAACTAACCATTGAAATAGAATGTATTTTTTTAAATTCCAGGAGCTTTCTCAAATATATTTCAGAAAAAATATTTTCTGAGAGGTGATAAATAATATTTTGTGATATACAAGTATTTCTGACAGATAGATGAAATGATAATTTCCTAGGGAAGTATTATTCGCCAATATTTATCCTACTATAAACCCAAAGCCCAAACATGCAAATTTCTATGTAAGAAATAGAGAAAATTATCAAGAAATTAAAAAATCACCAAGCCCAGATGGTTTCAGTTAAAAATTCTATCAATATTTCTAATGCTAAAGGGTCGCAATACTTTTAACATTTCTACCTTATGATGCCAAAAATAAAGAACATAAAGTAAAGACCATCATTGTGAATTCAGTGGTATGACATCTATACCTGAACCTGACAAAAACATTTAAAAATTAAAGTTATGGAAATACCATTTGTTAAAATGGTTAAAAAACTCAGTATTAGGAAAAAGAAACTTAAGAAACTTAAACTTCATGATCAAGTGTATTTTGTTGTAGAAATATTATATTGTCACAATATTAGCAAGGTCATAAATATATGGCTGAGTCCTCAAGTGCAGCTTGTAGCTTGATGGTTTGCTTCAAGGACTCATAAAACTCAGTACACTACCATAATAATGGCTACGACTTATTAACCTGAGAGGATTCAGAGCAAAGATGGAAAGCACCTGGGATGAAGGGTCATGGGAACTAAGTCCACAATTCTGGATAGTCTACTCTAGTGGATAAATCTTAATTTCCACCACAACAACTTCTGAGAAGACACCTGAAAAGTGTTGCCCTCTGAAATTCATTAGGGATCTAGTGCTGAGCTTTCTCTGGAGGTTGAAATTTAAAATGTGATTAAAAACTTACTGACTTACTGACAAAGAAAAGCCCAGGCCCTGATGGATTCTTACCAGAATTTTACAAGGAATTCAGAGAAGATTTAACACCAACACTCCTCAAACTCTTCAATGAAATTGAAAAAGAAGCAATTCTCCCTAAATCATTTCTGGAGTCAAGTATTATATTGATACCAAAACCAGAGAAAGACCCAACCAAGAAGAAGAACTACAGATCAATCTCCCTAAATGAATATAGATGCAATGATACTCAATAAAATACTAACAAATAGAATGCAGCAAATAATCAAGAAAATCATACACCATGACCAAGTCGGATTTATTCCAGGAATGCAGGGATGGTTCAGTCTTTGCAAATAAATTAATGTTATACACCATACTAATAGAACCAAAGACAAAAATCATATGATCATATCAACAGATGCAGAAAAGGCTTTTCACAAAGTCCAACATGCATTCATGATAAAAACTCTACAGAAAATAGGAATACATGGCCTTTACCTCAACCTAATCAAAGCCATCTATGACAAACCAACAGCCAATATCATACTAAGTGTAAAAAAACAGAAAGCCTTTACTTTAAAATTGAAACAAGGCAAGGATGTCCACTGTCACCACTCCTATTCAACATAGTTTTTGAAGAATTAGCCAGAGCACTTAGATAAGAGAGAGAAATAAAAGCAATAAGGATAGGAAAGGAAAAAGTAAAACTACTACTATTTGCAGATGACATGAAACTTCACATGGAAAACCCCAAAAACTCCACAAGAAGATTCCTTTAGTTTACTGACAAATTCAGCAGTGTATCTGGGTACAAAGTCAACATCCGCAAATCAATAGCATTCCTATACACAAACAACAAACAGACTGAGAGAGAAATTAAGGAAACCATATCTTTCATAATAGCATCCAAGCAATTGAAATACTTAGGTATCAATCTAACAAAAGAAGTAAAGATCTATTCAACGAAAACTATAGTACTCTGAAAAAAGAGATCAAAGTGGATTTTAACAAATGGAAAAATATTCTTTGCTCATGGATAGGAAGAACCAACATTGTGAAGACCTGCCAACATTGTGAAAACTGTACCAAAATTGTTGTACAGATTCAATGCAATTCCCATTAAACTATGGTTAACATATCTCACAGATGTGGAGAAAACATTCCTTAAATTCATCTGGAACCACAAGAGACTCAGAATAGCAAAATCAATCCTGGTCAACAAGGACAAGTCAGGTGGAATTACATCCCTGACCTGAAATTGTACTACAAAGCTACTGCAATAAAATCAACATAGTACTGGCTAAAAAGTAGACCAAAAGATCAGAGGAACAGCCTGGAAGACACAGATACAACCACAAGTACACTAATCCACCTAATCTTGCATAAAGGGGCCAAATAAACTCACTGAAAGAAACATAGCCTCTTTAATAAATAGTGATGGAAAAATTGGTGTGCCACCTGCTAAACACTGAAAATAGATGCAAGTCTATCACCATGCACTAAACTCAAGTCAAAATGGATCACAGATCTCAATATTAAGACAGAAACAATAAATGTATTGGAAGAAAAGTAGGTAAAAACCTTGAAGACATAGGGATAGGCAGAGAGTTCATGAACAAAAACCAAACCGCCCATGAAATACTTCAAAGAATGAACAAATGGGATCTCATCCTACTGACAAGTTTCTGCATATCTAAAGAAATCACCAGCAAAGTAAAAAGAAAACCTACAAATTGGGAAAAAATTTTAGCTGACTGTGCCTCAGACAAAGGTGTTCTATCTAGAACATATAAAGAATTAGAAAACATCAGCCCCTCCAAATTCAAAGACCCAATCCAAAAATGGACAGTTGAGATGAATACACACTTCCCACATAAAGAAATACAAATGGCAAATAAATACATGAAAAAATGTTCAACATTATTAGCCATTTGAGACATGCAAATTAAAACAACATTGAGGTTTAACCTCACCCCAGTAAGATTGGCCAGCATTAAGAAATCAACCAGTAACAAATGCTGATGAGAATGTGGAAATGTAGGAACTCTTCTCTACTGCTTGTGGGAATGCAGACTGGTGAAATCACTGTGGAAATTAGTTTGGAGATTCCTCACTAAACTAGGTCCAGAGGTCCCATTCAACCCAGCTATTCTCCTTCTGGGTATTTTCCCAGAAGATCTGAAAACATCTTATCACACCGATATATATTCACCCATGTTCACAGAGGCACAATTTGTAATTGCTAAATTGTGGAAGTAACCCAAATGTCCATCCACTGAGGATTGGATAAAAAAATTGTGGTACTTTTATAAAATGGAGTATTTCTCAACTATAAAGAAAGCTAAACTCGAGGCTTTTATATGTAAATTGTCACAACTAGAGACCATACACATAAGTAAAATAAATCAGATGTGCATGTGTACGCAACATATTGTCTCACTAGTATAAGAATCTGAAACAGTGAATAAAAACTAGGAAATATTTTAGACATTGTGAAATGAAAGGAAAATTCTCAGAAGTAAAGGGCAACCAGTGTGTGGGGAAAGAGAAGGGCAATTATGTATGTATGTATATATAGGATAGCTAACAGTTGTACCACTGTCTTCTATTGCTTTACTGAAAGGAACAATTAATGATTACTAGTTTGATCAATGTTGCATGTCTCTATTTGTTTTCCTGAGAAACCACTTTGAAGATATCCATATGTAGTACAACAACCATTGTTAACTTCCTACCACTTTTTCTGTAACTCTGTATTGTTTGTATTGTTCTTATGCTATTTTGTAAATGGATGTCTGCTGCTTAATATGTTTTCCTTCTTTTATTTTTAAAATAAATTTTTAAAAAGTACTTTGCATAGGAAAATGAAGATAAGCAAATATCTAGTGAGTGAAGAAAAGTAACTGGACTCCCCAAAGAGGCAGTGCGATAGAAGAATGTGGGCGTAACCACAGGACAAAGGTGAGCAGAACTATGGTTATTTAGTAGAAATATAGGGAGAATGGCTAATGTTCATTCAAGAAATGATCAGTACTTATGTAAAAGAGATGTAAAATACTGATAACAATCATAAACCCTGTCAAAAATACTTTTAATATTCACTAGAAAGTACAGCAGCTATGTGTCTTTGGCAGTTATATAGTGGTTTTAAAGAACATCAGTATTCATTGCTATATAATGGTTTACAGCTCACAAAAATGTCAATTAATAAGTTAACATGATTGAGAAATACCTGCAATATATAGAGAAATTTTATTTACAAGTTTAACTTACAAAAACTGACTAAAGTATCAGCAAACTGCTTTGCTGCTTCATGAAACAAAATAACTTACCACAATCAACTAAAGTTTAGTTGAACACTAAGAACAAATTTGTCGATTCCAGGTACTTTATTAATAGTTAAATACATAAAATAATTAAATACATAAAATGATTTGATGATAGTCACATAATATTCATATAATATGAACTCAAATTAGACTAGAAGAGAAATGTTTAATGTGATCAAGAATCTCTATTAAAAATTTAAATATATGTAACGTAATAAAAATAAAACACTAAGTCATAAATATCAAAGCCAGCAATAATATCTTGGTGCTTCTTTTTAGCACAATATTTCTAGAATATTTTTAATTTTCTATCTTATTCAATAACATCAGATAAAAGAATAAGTGGTATCAATTGCATATGATATAAGAAAAATGAGTATCATAAATAGTGTTTTGAAAATCAAAGGGTCTGATTCCCCGTGTCCATTGCTACCTTGCCAGCTATTCTGTAGATAAAGAGATCTTTCCAGATTTCTTATATGCTTCACCAGGATGAATGAAATATTAAAGATTAATACAAAGAGGATGAAATCTTTTCTGGTTTTAACAAAGCGAGTAAGAATGTCAGGGTAATGTCTAAAACAGGAGTAGGCACTTATTTTGTAGGAATCATTTTAAAATATTCTTTCAAAATAGCTTCTCTCAATTAAAAATTAAGTCCAAAATGTATTTAAGTGATTAAATGTGGAATGTATCTTTCAGTTCTTTAACTATTTTAATTATTATCATTTAGTTTTCAAATCAAAATTTTTCAAACCTTAATTTTATGTTCCAATACTATTATTTTGTTTTTATTAATATATATGAATCTTGAATATTAATAGCATTCAGTGTAATAGTTTCATACACGCACTGTGCCCTCATCAAATTCCACCTTCCTCCACAGCCAAGCTCTCTGTACCTGTCAGTCCCAGTGCACACTGCTTTACTTTCTGGTGGATTTTCTGTTTGTTTATTTGCTTCCACATATGAGATGCAATATCTGATACTTGATTTTCCACATCTGGCTCATTTCACTTAGCATTGTGATCTCTAATTCCATTCATTTTTCTGCAAATGACAAGATTTAGTTTATATTTATGAATAAATTATTCACCATTGTGTATAAACAACACATTTTCTTTATCTATTGACCTATTGTTTGACATCATGGATAGTTTCACAGCTTGGGTTTTATGCATAGTGCCACAGCAGACATTCAGTTACCTCTTCTGCATGCAGTCTTCATTTCCTTTAGCTCTGTCCTCTAGACTGGGGTAGCTGGAAAACATAGTGTTTTTAGTTTTTTGAAGAACATCAAACATACACTGTTCTCTAGAATGCTATTCTAAGTTACGTTGCTACCGGCAGAGCACACGTGCTCCTTTTTGCCACATCTTTGCCAGAGTTTCCCTTCTCTTTTTCTGACTCTTTGACAATAGTCTTTTGAACTCAGATGAGATGCTACCTCGTTGTACTTTTGATTTGCATTTCCTGATGACTAATGTTATATAGTTAATAAATTTTTTAAAAATAAAGTTTAAGTTTAAAAAAGTTTTTTCCCTTAAATGGTAAGATTAAAAATATTCTACCAACTTGGTTGTATTTCACTTCAGCATTTGCTGTCTATACATATCCAAGGCATTATCTCAGCAATTATGTTATCTTTATGATTCCATTTCCCCTAAACTAAGCTACTTTTGTTTTTCTATATGTTCTTCATACATATTTTATTAAATGAGTGCATAATAATTCACAGTGTTAGTGTGCTAATATTTAATACTCTAATGATACACAGATAGATTCAAACTTTTACATTGCAATGTTCAAAAATAATTGTATTTTATTAGATTATTTATTTTACAATAGTATTTCACTTAAGAAACAATTAATCACATAACTTTTGTTGCATAAAGACATGTTGTTCTACAAAAGATTTGTGGAACTTATAGATCTTGCTTACAATGAAGATTTACCCTAATCTCCCTGTGATGTTCTTCTTACATTAGGTGCTTTTAATTTTATAGTTTAGCTATCAGAAAAAAATGTTGAGTATGTGTTAATTTGCATTTATTTGATTGTTATGGGCATTAACACTGTTTATTTTTGTATCCTTTATGACTGAGAGAAATTTTAAAACTTATTATCATGGTAGGCAAATTAAATACCTAGTCGCATTCATTTATATTCAAGTCTACCATCCAACATGAATTATTAAAACAAAGGCTGAATAGGTGAAAATGATCTACAAAATGCCTTTAAATGTTTTCTTAGTCTTTGATCACTTATTGAATTTTTATGTCTTGATCATACATCATAAAAATATTTCTTTTCTAATCAAAGGGTATATATCCCTTTTGGATTTGATGTTCTAAAATATGACATTTTAATGAGTATGATATATGAGTCCTTACAAGTCTGATATTTAACAGATCAAGTTAAATTAAATAAGAAACAGACAGGTGCCATATGGTATGCTCCTGAGGAGAAATTACACTGCACTGCTACCTTGTATGATAATGATTTCCTATGCTCATTTTTTATAGAAGTAGGAATGAGAGTCATTATGAGTGGAGAAAAGATATGGTGGTGAATATTATTGGCATTAACTACACTCATCTCTTGTACTCATCTAATCTAAGCACTTGTGAAGGGCTAATATGATTGTATTAGGTAAGATTATATAAAACATAAAAAATTTTCATTTTATACCTTCAGTGTTTCCAGTTCATTACTGCCAAAATTATTTTCTATAATAGAAATCTGTATTTTAAGTGCACGTAAAATGCTTTATCTGGTTTTAGGTAACCTTGCCTATCTCAATTTGTACAAATCTCCATCCCATTTTCAATTTGTACAAATTTATACAAATCTCCAGCCCATTTTCTAGCAGACCATGGTGAACTCCAAGTAATCCAAACTCCCCCCCATTCTGAGAATAGCTCATTAGCAAGTTGTTGCGTGTTGCACACTTTTCTCGGGATAGCCTCGTCCGCCTGTGAGTGTCTTGCTGCTGTTTATCTAACCATCACAAAGTGGCTACAAAACCGCAAATCATTATTTTACACTTTTGAAGACGCCTCTGGGGTCAAGAAGGCTGCATTTTCTCTGGAGGGTTAAGTGCACAATTCATTTCCTGGCCTTTTTCAGTGTAGAGATGTCCTCATTTCTTGGCTTGTGGCCACAACAAAGCGGCCTCTGTCTTTTTCCTTTCATCCCCTCTTCTGACTGTACTCTGCTTGCTTCTCTGAGGTTTCTTGTTACACCAAGCCAGGGATGATTTCCAGGTTAGTCTTTGCCTCGGTCACAATTTCAGTCTTTATTTTTTGTTAAATATTCATATATTCAGGAAATGGAAATGTTTAGGGAGACTTTATACTATATACCACACCATATTTTCTATTTAAAAAATGCCACTTGATCTTGCTAAATGAATTTATTATTATTATTATTATTATTATTATTATTATTATTATTACTTTTTGTACTGGGAATAGAACTCACGACTTTGCTTGCCACGAAGATGCTTGTGCCCCTGAATTATCTCCCCAGCCATTCAGGCTTGCTGAGTAAACTTAAATATCACCATCTTTGAGACTTTTTCCCATGAGCAGGTGCAGATCGTTCCACCCTTCTTTCCCTTTTACTACTGCACCTGTAATAGCTCATAGGTTTGTCATTTCTTTTAATTTACTGTATTGTATTCTTTTCTGTACTGAGAATGGCACTCAGGACCTTGCAGGCCAGGCAGATATTGCACCGCTGAGCTGTATCCCTGCCCGAACAATGTTCTTTACTTGATTCTCATAAATTCCCCAACGTCTCTCTTCATCAGTTCAGATTTGCTTTATCACTTCATAACCTTGCTCTAGCCTTACTGTACTTAATTCTTGATACAATGGTTTCCTCACATACAATGTTGGTTTCCACTTTACTATAGAAGACTGAGGCAAATAAGTAATGTTATAATGGCTAAATGTAATGGGTAGGAAAAAATGAAAATATCTTTTATTTTAAACTATAAAATAGCTGAAGAGTATTTTTCAAACTATATTAAATGTCAGAGAAAGCAATATATTGAATATTTGATTTTAAAATTTGTATTTTTGTAATAACAGGTTAAAGAAATTTGGTTATTAAAGAAATCAAAGTCTAGCCAACATCAAAAACAGAGCTCACAAACTCTTCTCTATGATGACGCTAAATTACTGACAAACAAAAAATCTTCAGCAGACACATACCTGTGGTGCCGCTTTATTTAAGCAACTAGTGCTCCTCGATGCTTCTGAGATGCATCTTCCCTGCCGGTACAAAGTCATCATCTGACTCATCACTAAATTCATTATCTTCCGATTCATTCCCGAATTCTACTTTAGGAAATCTTTTTTTCTGATAAAGATTCTTTAGAAGTTCTTCAAGATAGCTTTCAAGTTTTAGACCAGCACTGGATACTTCTAAGTCAGGCTCACTGAATTCAGCACAGTGCAGGAAACAAATAGAAGACAGAAGATGAAGGAGGGGAGGGAGAAAGGGCGGTGGAAGAAAAGAAGAAACACCATAGCAAAGACTTCTTGCCACTGCTTGGAGTCAGAACCCCAGTCTGGAGTGATGGCTACTGAGGAAGGAGATATACTTCCTGTGAACTCTCGGTTGAAAAGTTAAGTGGCTTAAACGTGTGGGTTAATCCACTTTTAGAAAATTAATGCCACTTCCCAATAGTTATCACTTAACCATAGACCTAGGTCCGTAGGGGATACCAGTGGTGCAGCAGAAGGATACATCAGATGCTGCTCAGAAGGTTCCTAACAGTATCTTATGAGAGATGACAACGTATTGAAGAAAAATCAGGGAAAAAACGTATCTTGTAAGCAAATACTTAACTGATTGAATAAACATATTTTAAAACATTTACATCCAAATTAAGCTAACCAGTAAGTTATCATCTCAACACTGGTATTTTAGGCTGAGAAGTAAAAACAGTACCCAGGGGAAAAAAGAAGTTAGCTCAAATACTTCACCATTAAAAAAAAAAAATGTCCTCAAAGTCACATGGAGATATGGTATTGTATACTGAGTACCTAAAAATCTATTATCCATATTGATAATAGACAAAAAATTACAGTGTTTTCTCCCTTCATTTAACAAGGAAACTATGTGGTAAGAAATGAGCACTTAGCTGAAAAGATCAATTTAATTGCAATTCATTGTTTATGCTTTATAAATACTAAGTACACATACTGAACTATTAAGTATCTTACTATGCAATGCTGATTTTTGAAAGCCTTCTAGATTAAAAGCTTACAATGAAATGAAGTGGCCTAAAAAAGAGGATGGCAAATACACACATGAAAGTATATAAACCATTATTAGGTTTTAAGTAAATGTTGGCTGAGCTAAAACTATGTGCAGACCCTGCTTCACACCATTTTGATGGTTAAAATCAGTATTATCACCAACAGGACGTGCTGGTGTGTTTACAGGGCAGGAAGGCCACTCACTTCTTGTCATGCGGATCTGAGAGGATTCTGTGTAGCTCTTCCTTTTTTATAAATTTAAGCATATATCGAATGCACAACTGAGAAATTTTATTTCTATATATTTACGCTAAAAAATCCTATGCTTACAATAAAACTTAAAAATGAACTTCATAGTTTTATTTATTATAGACAAAAGTTAGAAGCCAGTTAGTGTTTCAAAAACTAAATGAATGAAAAAAAAACTATAGTTCATCAACAATCAAATAGCACTCACTAATATTAATGAAGAAACTAAAGCAAGCATCTTGGGTAAATCTCAAAGGCATTGTCTTGAGTGGGCAAAAGGCCTGCTTTAAAAGTTTATATACTCAAGAGTTCCATTCATTAACATTCTCAAGATGGCCAACTTTAGTGATGCAAACCAGATATTTGCTTTGTATGGATCAAAAGAACAATGTGACAGTAAAACGTGAGGCCAGAGGACTTTTCTATGGTAGCCTGGACCATTCTGTGTCCTCTTTGAGATGGTGATTATATTAATTTACATGTATGGTAAAACTACCTAGGACTATGGAGAAAAGGTAGAGGGTTTTAAAAGGAGAGAGGAGAGTGAAACCCAAGTGTGGCAGTGCACACCTTTAATCCCAGCACTCGGCAGGCTGTGACAGAGGATCGCTGGGAGTTCAAGGCCAGCCAGGGCTACAAAGTGAGCTCAAAGGCAGCCTGAACTGCATAGTGAGACCCTGTCTCAATAAAAAGACAAAAAGAAGAGGAGCGTGAGAGGCAGGAGGGAAGGAAGAAAGGAAAAAAGGAAGAAAGAGTGTATAAAATACTGTCAAAATCTGAACAATAAAACCCTTTAGTTGGCAGTATTGTATGAATAATGCACTATTCACAGTATTGTGTTAACTTAATGTTAATTTCCTTGTTTTGACAATTGTACTCTAGCTAAATAAAATTCTAGGTATTGTCATTAATAAAAATTTGTACAAAAAAGTAAATATAAATTACATACCATTTGAACAATCTTTATCTGTGTCAAAATACTGGAATGTTACAAGTTTTAAGTTCAGTGCAAACAAAAATGATTTAAAATAAGTATAAAAGTGATAAGATTCAAAACTTACATGACATTCTGAAAAAGACTATTGTAGTTTTCCTGGAAACTTCTTTAATTGAATTTCCTGCTTGCTACCATCACCTCAAAACCAATCATCCCAGAAAAAAATTATATTTTATAGAAAATGATGTGTTTTAGTCTTTATATGGTATATGTTATTCTTGCAAATTTACTCTCCAGTTTAGTTGCCTTACCTGTGACAACAAACTGAGCAAAAGGAGCAGAATGTAGATGTCTTATTTATCACATTTTCCCCCAAGCAATACACTCCATGAGGGCACTGGAACGAACATTCTTGGTGCTGGGCTCATCCTGAAGATGTTATTGTAACCTCTCCAACATAGGACATCAAAAGTGACAAAGTTCACAAGGAAAATGAACATAACGGCAATGGTAGCAATGACAGGACATAAATATCAGCCCCTGGCAAGAAACCAAAAACATGAGATCCTGTTCATACAATGACTAAGAAGTTTAGTCCAGTATTCAAGTAGTATTGAGAGCAGAGTACCAGTGGGAAAGACACAGGACACTGATAGTAGGCAGAATGACAGCTTCTGCAGGGAGCCAGAGGCTATGGGGATTAGCGGACCCTCTGCATATTTTCCCTGAGGAAAACACAACCCCATCCACATCTCAGGTAGCATGCCATAAGTTCCCCTGAAAGAGTGGAAGAAGTCAATGATAACTCACTGAACAATACAAGAAATACAGGTTCAAACTTCCTTAAACACAAATATTACCACGACAGTGATTGTCCTTACTATAAACAATGATTTCAGGAACCTTCCTTTCCAAAGAAAAATGACATGCAAACAAATTCAGCCCTTAAGGAAGACCCTCTATGTCAAGCAACAGTATCTATGAAGGACATTTGAGGTTGCCTCATAGACTTAACACTTTCTGCTGATGTGTTTATATAGCACAAACCTGTTTACCAGGATTAGATGATTATTGATCATCAGAATCCACTTGTCAACAATTAAATCTTTCAACTTGATATATTTGGAACTTCACTGTAGTAAATGTTTCCTCAAATTTCCCACAAATCAGAATCAGGCATCTACGGTCATTTAATTTCTACTGCCACATTCAAGATTCTGCAGAGAACAAAATAGTTAACCTTCCCTAAGCAACAACCTGAAAACAGAAGAAGGAAATGCTTGTCAGATTTTTGTTTATGTGAAAATGGATGCTGTATCAGCATCAGTCAGTTTGGATCCATATTTACCTGCGGCCATTTTTCCTGCACAACATTTCTCACAATCTATTTGTCCACAAAAGAGAGAAAGTGGCTTAGAGATAAATTCATGCTCTGTGGAAAGTGGAAGAGAACACTGATTGACCAAATTAAAGATGAATAAAACACTTTTTACATGTGTATGTTTTACCTGTTTGCCAGATGAATGTAGTTCTACTTAATGTAATTGAAGCATGTATTTTTCTTATTTTTGTAATCAAACACAAATGGATTTTTTTGTTTATAGAAATGATAGAATTTCAAAATATAAGATGATAATAATTCAAAAATAGTTGTTATATTGCATATTGTTGTCTTCAAAGTATTGTTCATATTACCAGATATAAGCATGTAAAATTTAAACATTAACTGTTCCTTTCAATAACCAATAGAAATTAGTAGTAAAATTAGCTATCTTGTATATATATATATATATATATATATATATATATATTCTCTTTCTTCTTTCTTTCATTCTTTCTTTCTTTTCTCCTTTTCTTCATCCTAATTGCTCTTTTCCTTTTGAGCAGTTTCTTTCCCTTTCACAATATCTTTGAATTTTACTCTTTTTACTCTTTCAGGTTCTTACACTAGGGAGAAAATATGATGTTCACACATGTTAGTCTGATTTATTACACTTATGAGTACGGTCTCTAGTTGGATCCATTTACATATAAGCCTTCAAGTTTATCTTTCTTTATAGCTGAGTAACATTCAACTATATAAAAATACCCCATCTTTTTATGCATTCATCAGTTGATTGGCATTTGGGTTGCTTCCACGATTTAGCTACTACAAATTGCTCTGCTATAAACATGGGTGCACATATACTGATGTGATATGACATTCTCAGTTCTTCTAGAAAAATACCCAGGAGGGAGATAGCTGGGTTAAATGGTACCTCTAATCCTATGTTATAGAGGAATCTCCAAACTGATTTCCACAGTGGTTTCACCAGTGTACACACTCACGAATAGTGGAGAAGCGTTCCTTCTTCCCCAGGATTGTTTAATCATAGAGAGAGACCAGTGGTAGAGAGTCCAGAGTCTGATTCTTAGCACAGAGAGAGGAAGAGGGAAAGAAGAGGGAAGAGGGAGGGAGAGTGTGGGAAGAGGGAGGAGGAATAAGAAGGAGAGCTTAGGGGAGAGGAATGGATGGGAGGAGGAAAACAGGACAGGAGGAGAGGAGGAGAGGAGAAGACAAGAGAGAGTATAAAAAGATAGAGGAGGGAGGGAGAGAGAGAGAGAGTGATCCCAAAGCTTACAGTTAAAATAGGTAAAATACCTAAACAGATGATTAAATGACGATAAAGAAAATTTCTGTTGAGTCTTTTGAGCATAATGAATGTAGAAAATTGGTAGCATTCCTATACACTAATAGAGTTGTAGAAAAAGAAATTTTAAAAGTCCTATTATAATAGCTTCAAAAATAACAACAGAAAATCCTAGGATAAACAAAAAATATAAAGTTAACCATAAAAGAATAACAGAACAAATTGAAGAGCAAACAAAAAATATGGAAAGATAACATGTGTTAATTGGATCAGGAGTTTTGATACTGTCAAAATGTTCATACAACTAAAAGCAATCCACATACACAACACAATTCTTATCAAAATTCCAGTGGCAGTCTATTTAAATCAATTCAAGTAAAAATAAGCATAAATAGCATTGCATCAAACGAAGAAAACTTTGCACAACAAAGAATATAATGGATCCTGTAAAGAAATAGTTTACAAAATACAAGAAAATATTTGCAAAGCATACATCTGACAAGCGGTAAATACCCAGAATGTATAAAAGCTCAAGTAACAATACTGCATTTTGATAGGAGAAAGGACACACAGAGCAAAGGGGAGCATATTCTATACTCATTGTTAGAACCTAACGTGGTGGGAAGAGTTTGGCACGTGAAAGTGCTGGACACAGAGCGCAGACACAGATAAGTTGCACAGAGCTTGGGTGGTAGCTGGAAAGCAGCAGTTTTCTTTGTACTCTCTGTACCTTTGATAAAGTGCCTATTCAAGTTTTCTAAATATTTTTATTGGATTATTTTCTCATTCCACTTCACAGTTTTTTTAAGTATTGACCACCTAGCTATTACATCAATTGCGTGTTGAAAATATTTTCTTTCAGTCTATAGTTTGTCTTTTTATTTTCTTATTTCATCCTTTAAATAGCTGAGAATTTGGGGTGGCGGATACAGCTTATGGTAAAATGCTTGTGTAATACCTGTGAGATCATGAACTCAATCAACAGAGCAGAAAAAAGTGCTCAAGATTCTATTTTGATGAACTACACTATATTCTTTCTTTGCACTCTTGGATTGGGCTGCTGGAGTTGCATTGAAGAAAGCTGCTAAGCCAGGTTCGCAAAGATTCTTTCTCTTTATAAAATATTTATAGGTCTCTTTATATGTATGCTTATAATACATTTTAGATATTTTATAGGATGTAAGAAATCTGCCAAAGTTTATATTTTTTTCAAATGTAAAGATATTCCAGCACAATGCTTTAAAGAATCTACACCTTTGCCATTGAAATCACTTCAGAAATGATTTGTAAATAAACTGATAATATATAGACATGTATATAAAATCACATTTTACCTAAGTTTTCTGTGATCCTCCTTATTGTTTTATATATTTTGCATTACACATATGGCAATATATGTTGCCAAATTTATGTTTATGTTTACCGAAGATGTATTTCCTTATTTTTAATTCCAAAAGGACTTATGGAAAGTGATATTATAATTTGTGCCCTTGTATTTTCCTTATGAGCTCAACTTTTTCCCAGCTTCTCAAACAACCAGATCCTGGATTCACTGATATTCTTTGTGGTGTTTCCTTTGCTGTTGTTGTCTGGTCTGACTGATTTGTTCTCAGATCGCTTACAAAAGAGTACATATGTGTTGCATAGGAGGGTGGGGTTGAACCATTCTGCGAGGGGCTAGTGTTTCACTGTATTCCAAGTATCTTCAATGCATAGTCAGTTGTGACTATTTCTAGAATCACATCATATTTATTTCAGAAGATGGAATGCTAGAGGTTTCTAAAATTTTTCAAATCTTCCCTAATGTATCTTTCAGTACATAATGATTGCATATACTGGGAGGAGTTAGTACATACACATAACACAACGGAACGATCTCTCACCTTCCTTTCCTTGCCCCCTCCCCTCCTTCCTGTCCATGGCTCCCTTATCTCCCCATGTCCTATTGTCTATCTTCTCTATTGCTCTTTAAATTATGTGTGCTTTGGATTTCTCATATAAGAGACACCATGCTGTATTTAAGCTTCTGCGTCTGAGTTATTTCACTTGACATTTTGGTTTCAAAATGAATCAGTTTTTCTACAAATGACTCAAATTTATCTTTCTTTATGGCATAGTAGTACTCCATTGCATATAAATATTACATTTTCTTTATCAGAAATAATATTTCAGCTATTTATAGACATATACACTACTGCCAAGGTTTAGCTAACATGAGTTATGCCACTTACAAGCATGGGTATGCATGCATCACTGAAACATGACCTCTTTCTCTCTTTGGGGGAATAGCTAGATGGGAAGGAATTTCTACTTTTGGTTACTTGAGGAATATCTGCATTGATTTTCATAAATGCTTGTATGAGTTTACATTCCCACCCAAAATATAGAAGGGTCTATTTTCCCTGCAGTGTCACTACCATTTGATATTATTTCATTTCTTGCTCATTTCTAGCCATCCTTACTGGAATAAGATGGAATTTCAGTTTTGATTTAACTTGTATTTCTCTAATGACCAGAGATATTAAACATTTTTCATGTATTTATTGGTCATTTTTACCCTTTCCTTTGAAAATATTTATTCATTTATTGATTAGTTTTTGTACCAAGAGTAGATCGAGATTTTTTAGTTCTTAACATAGTCAAATATTAGCCTTCTACCCAAGTGCTATGGTTTGTATCCGGATGTCCCCACAAAGCCTCATGCAGTCACGGGGCAGGATTCTAGAGCTTACGATTGAATCATGGGTATGAGCGCTACACCCGCACTGGGGCAGCTGGTTTGCATATAATGTAAGGCAGGGAGAAAGGCTGCCTGTCTTGGTCCTCTCCTTCTGTTTTTGTTGCTTTTACTGTCCTCAGCCACCACGAACTCTTGCCCTCTGCCATGCGTCACTCTGCCTTGGAGCCAGCCAAGTATGGACTGAAACCTCCACAGACTGTGAGTTAAATAAACCTTTCCTCCCTTAATCTTGGGCATTGGGTATTTGGTCTTAGCAGCAAGAGAAAAGTAACCAACACACGAAGGAATACTTGGGCAATTTTTTTCCATTCTGTATGTTGTCTCTTTTCTCTGTTGGCTATTTTACTTTGATTTACAAAAGATTTAATTTGATATGATCCCATTCCTTGCTCCTTACTATTACTTCTTGGGCAACTGAAATTCTTCTCAGGAAGTACTTGCCTATGTCTATCATCAAAAGTTTCAACTATTGTATCTCCCAGTAGATTATATGTTTTAGTTTTAATATTTAGAACTTTGACTCATTTGATTTTATTGTAGCATATGGTAAGATATGTAGGTCTAGTTTCAATTGGTGGCTTGAATAGCCAGCTTTTTTTCAGCACCATTTATTGAAGAGCTTGTCTTTCTTCCAGTGTATATTTTTGGCCTTTTTAAAGATTAGATGGCGTAATGTTCCTAGATTATTTCTGTTCCATTGATTTGCTTATCTAATTTTGTGAGTAACCTGCTGTTTTTAACATTATAGCTTTGAAATGTAGTTTGAAATTTGGAATTTTGGTATCTCTTGCTTTGTTTCCATTGCCCAGGATTACTTTTGCTATTCTGGACCTTTTCTAGTCCCATAGGAATTTTTGTTTTCTGTAGTTCTGTTAGGAATGCTGTTGATATTTCGATTGGGATTGAGTTAAATCTACCAGTTTTAGTAGACTGTCCATTTTTACAGTATTGGTTCTCTCTATCCAGGAAGGGAATATCTTCCCATATTCTTTCTCCCCCAATATCCAAGCTCTTTCTCATATTGTGGCTTTCCTATGCGTCTGAGGCTCAGAAAATGCCTGCATTCCTTCTTTCCTGTCTTTTTAGTGGACAGATTCTTGCCACTGTTGGGTGAGTCTCGTTAGTCTGATGTGGGGAACAGATCGGAAATACCTGTTAACCTGCTACAGCTTTAGTTTAAGGTGTTCTTTGCATGTTTCAAGGGCAAGAAAAGGTCTTAATCATCCTACCTTCCCCCTCCATGTGGGAACAAATGATGCTTTTATCTTTGAATGGCATTCTGTAAAAAATGACTTGCTGCCTCTCTACAAGGTGTAGAATTCATGTAATAGTGGTATGTGTTGTTACACTATGCACAGTGATCGTGACTTTGTTTCCATTAGGAAAATAAGTCGAAGTGAACCTTTATCATTTCCCAAGAGTTAGGTGTCCTCTTGTACTAGGACCTTACCTCTATCAATTCTGGCATTCACAGCCTTCATTCAACATTTGTCATAAGTGGTGTAAGCATCCACCTGACGTCTATGTGGAAGAGCCTGTGTGTTGGGAAAATATCCATTGCTTGCAGATTGGAGTAATTCAGTATGCCCATACCAGGTCATCCTTTGAATTCCTGCTAATAATGTCATTCCCTGGTTTTATTTGAAAGGAAAATTTTAAATTTTATATCATCTTGTACTGCCTTGTGCCATGCAGGTAGGTGAGAATATTTTGGTAAAATTATTAGGAACCTGTTAAATTCAAAGTGTCATCTTCATTACAAAAGCCTAGAAAAGAATATGCTAGTGCATGAGAAGATACAGATGAATGACTAATATCGCTGACCTATTTAATTTTTATAATACTTATAAAATATATGTTAAAAGTTTGTATTAAGTATGCTCACTTATACACTGACTACTTATACATGTATGTATCTGTGTATATTCCTATATGACTATAAAATGAAATAGCAAAGCTATTCTATTCTTGCATAAATAGTCATTTAAACCAGAGAAATATAAAGTTAGCATTACTTCAGTTTTTGCTTTATTAAAGTAAGTCAGAGCAAAACCATTTAAAATCTAAAGTATATCCACAGAAAGTTTTGTAAATTTATTTATTGCACCATTGGGTCACAGAACTTTCAATTTTTCCATAGAATTCATGTGTAATTTGAAACTTTCTTGTTTTTATATTATTTCAAAACCAAGGGTGAACACATTACAAATAATTATATCGAGTTATAGGATGATATACTGAGGTATCACTTTCTTGGCATGGTTATGTAAGAGAAACATGGTAAAGAATGTTTTATTGTTATGCATAATGAAACTAAGTTTTAGATAAAATAGAGAATGCACGCATTCTGTGAAAAGACAAAGACTCACTGTGTTGTGATGTAATAGTTATAATTTTTGAAAGTGCTTAAAATATAAAATACATAATGCATCTCTTTAATGGTTGATCAATTTTGCATTCTCACATCTGTTAATCTGAGCAACTTTGTTGAAGATAAAAGTATGTATGTTTATCACTTTTTTTTTTTTTTTTTTTTGGCAGTACTGGGGATCGAACTCAGGACCCTGCGCTTGCTAGGCAGACCCTTATTCCACTGAGCTATATCCCCAGCCCCAAAGATAAAAGTATGTAATACAACAACCAATGTTAACTCCTATCATTTTGTTCTCAAACCCTGTATCATTCTTATTGATTTTGCTTTCTTTTATTTTTGTCTATGTTGGTGGCATTTTGCTATTGTTCTTTTTTATTTTTATTCTTTTTAAAATAAGTAAAACTAAAAAATAAAATACTTCTTCCGTTGCCTAGTAGAAGCCCTCAGGTTCTGCCTGCTTGTTTACACAGTTATGAGTCACTCACCACCCTGTGTTATATCTCAGTGACCAGCATGCCTTTCATACTCTTTGAGGGCTCCCTGTTATGAGCTCAGGTATGGTTATCATGCTTATACTTGTGACTTTGTTATTTAGCATAAGTACAGTTGAATATTCATTGGTAAAATTAATGGCTTATTAGCTAATGAATACCAAAAGTTGGTTCTCTCAAGAGAAATAAGTAATATTCAATAAAAGTTAGCTGGCTAAAATATTTCAGAAATTCTTTCCATAGTCCCGCAGCTTTAATAGTCTTATGAATCTAGTGGGCCTTCTATGGTTCTCATATATTTACACATAATCTCTCAGTCCTGATGGTTAAAAGCTTAAGTAGTTTGGCTGTCTATAACTTGCTCCTAAGACTTTAATAACATTTGCCTTTGATAATTTTTCAGAGAAGACATTTGAAAATCTACAAATCCAACATTCCCAATCAAAAGAAGAGGTTGTCTGAGTGTTTGATTTAATAAATCTCTATACAACAAAATTGTTCAAAGATTACATGTATCCTAATAATGTGCAAGTTTTCAGAACTGTCTTGCTATCATCTATCGTACTATTAGAGATTTACCAAAAGCAAGCACAAAGCCGCAGTTGGGGTGGGGAGCATGAAGGGATCATAAGAAGAAATGCATTTGGAAAAATTCACGGAGAATTTTAGCTGGGTATTAAAAATTGAGTAAAACTCGTCTAGTTGTGTTGGGACAATTAAAAAGGTAATACGAAGATTCGGTTAGAAAATATGGTTAATTTCTGAAACTTAGCTATGGTTGAAATTTGAGTAGTTTAGTGTAAAGATACTCATAAAAACAGGATTATAAAGGGAATTACATGGTATATTTCAGGAGTTTTCAAAATTTTGAGGGCACAACTCTCAGAAAATACATTTTTATTATATGATCACATATACAGGTAAATCAGAATAAAAGGTTTCAAAGCAATATTTATATATTATTAGTTAATGTAAAATCTAATATTGAATTACTACACTTTTCTGTCACATTCTATTCTATTTTTCTAAAATGCTGATATTGATTCAATGGATTTATTTCTTAAAACACAAAAAGGCCAAAACATACAGTGTGATAAGTGATAATCTAGATGATTGAACCAGCTTTGTGGGGGTGCAATTAGCACAGTGAGGAGAGGGTGGACGACTGGTGGTCTGTGCACCTGTCGGGTGAAGTGGACTCAAGCAATGGTCTGCAGCTGCATTTGTGCAGGGGTGCACTCAGACAGCATGTGCCCGTGCAGAGGGAATACAAGGTTAATTAGCTAATGAGAAACAGTATTGCAGACTGAGAGACTCCAAAATGTTTGGAGGGAAATGTTTCTGTATATTTAAGAAAGACATGCTTTTTGAATGATGACTATCATGTCTTTAAACTTTATTTGGTCCTCAAGTCACATTGCTAGCTTTATAGAAATGTACAGTCAAATGAATATTATGCAAGCCACATGTGTGACTTTTAATTGTACACTCACTTAAAAGAAATACAAGTGGCAGATAAAATTAATTTAAATAATAAGATGTACTTAATACAATATATCCAATATATTAACAACTTAAGTTCCAATCACACTGAAAAATACTGGCCAATTATTTTACACCTTTATAACCCCAAGGCTTTGAAAAGTGATACGCCTTTACATTGACAGATCATCTTAATAGGATCAGTTATCTTTAGCAGGATAAAAAGCCACAGGTGATATATTACATTTGCTGGTGTGGTTCTAAAACCTGGGTCACACTAGAGAGTTATAAAGGTTTGTTTTTGAAAAAGATATCATATTGTATTTTTATTTGGAATAGTCTTACTGATATTCCAGTCTACATTTTCTCCATCATATTAAATGAACTGAAAGAATACACAATACATTTATACAAACTCTTACAATCAATCATATATCCATATGCACACAGCTTGCTCTCTTACCAATGTAACATCAATGTTACTTCCCCAAAGTAATTTCATTTGTCATTGTGCATTAAATCTTTAGTATTGGTAAAATCACTGGGACAAATCCGTCCACAATAGAAAGATAGATGATAGATAGATAGATACAGATAGATAGTTGATAGGTAGGTAGAATGATTCACATGTATTTTCCCAAAGCTAAAAATCATTCTTTTTTTCCACCTTGATCAACTCAGTATAGATGTGCAGTTTTTAAACAAAGATATGGAGCAATATAAATAACCAAGGGGAATTTATACTGAGTACCTGCTAGTGAAGCATCTCAAAATATTGATCTCAAAAAGCAAATGGAACAACACATTGATTGAGAAAGAAAAAAGGCAAATGCAAGCAAGAACAGAGAGAGGCATCAGTCTTCACAAGGAAGTAGGGCACACTTTGCAGAGATCAGAAACAAGGTCATAAAGATTAAAGTGCAGAGAGATTTGAGGTGGAACTGAGAAAACTTCATCAAACATCCTTACTCTGAAAGTGTGAAGTGAGCCTAACATCAGAGAGTAAAGTTTTGTGTAGAAATCCAGCAGCAGGAAAAGTATTAAAATAGTGAGTTTTCGTTTTGGTCTGCTGTCTAAACAGAAAGACCTTGCAGAAGTTCATTAAGTCTGCTTAGGTCTCATATTTTATATTTGTGTGGTATTATAAAGCTAGACCACAGCAATGATGGCCACGCCGATTACTTCAGTTGTACGACTAACCTTGAATCCAACCCCATCCTCTTAGTGAGAATCCACTAGCTCAAACAACTTGCTGGGTAGCTGCCGGTTCTAAATTTCTAGGATATTTCCCATATTATGTTGTGCTCTCTCATTCCTAAATCAACATTCTCAGACCATCAAAAAGCAATGTAGTCAGCAATAAGCTGACCTTAAAAATTGAGTGAAACTGTACTGGGAGTTCTATGTACACTGTGCTGATAACCGACACCATGTCCATTCACGAAATGTGCAAGCCTGGCAAAGATTTGGCTCATTTCTTTGCTTTCCTCATTCACTAATGTTTGTAAACACTTACAATATAACCAGGGATCAACTCCTGTTAATTCTATTTATTGTCTTGCCCATCTTCCAAGTCATAATCAAGGGACACACCCTCATTTGTTACACTAGACTTTAAAAGTGTACAGTAGACAGGTCTTTTGTTATACGCATGTACCAGTTATCCAAAGCAAGCATCACTATTATCTTTGCAAACATACAGTAATGAAAGAAAAAGTGAACATTAACTGGAAGGCACAATCATAAGTGTGACCTTACGACAGAAATCTTGTCTGTCTCCATTTCCTTTGTTGAGGAGACAGTGATAGTTATTCTTAAAGTTACCTTCAACTTGTACATTATATGAATCTATTTCTTGTCTTTATAAAATTAACAATTTTAACATGTACACCATAGTAGCTGTCATATTTTAGGTGTAGAATGTTCTCCAAAACCTAATATGTTCAGTGACAGGGCTTTAAGAAGGTGGCTGGACCTTGGGAGCCTTATACACACCAGTGACTGAGTCCACTGACTTGGTGGGAAGTGAGGCCTAAGCGGGGATAGGTCACTGGGAACGTGGCCTGGAAAGGCACAACTCCGCCGTTAACCTATGAAACCCAAACAGTGTTTCATAGAGTTCTCATAGGTTCAAGCATTTAGGTACAATGGTAAAGATAATGTTAGTTATACATTAGGTCCTACAAAAAATGTTTTATATGTGATTCTTTTGATAGCCTTGGAGTATAGACCTTAAAGTCTCAAAAACTTTCAGCATATAGTATTGGAAATATTGCTACCAAAATCTGTTTCCCATAATATTATTTCCTTCATAAATTGAGATAAAAAAACATGCAAATTGTTTTCCAGTGAGAAATGTATTGGATTCATTAGAACTGTCTCAGGAAAGCAAAGAGATCCAGGCCATGTGGGCATACCTCCTTTCAACTATAAAATGTATTTTTATTTTTACCCTTTCAAAGGGTTTTGGAGAAAATTATATTTTTTTTGCTTAAAAAGTAATACAGACAAATGTTGTGATGTATATTTTTAGATCATTTTTAAAACCTATAATAAAGTAAAAATTTTGGCAGTACTGAGAATTAAATCCAGTAGAACCTAATTAAACCTAGTGAGATTTCAGAATATAATTTAAATAAGTTCAAGCCACAAATTTTTTTAACTCTTTTAAAAATAACTTCACTATTCCTTTTTTAAACAAACCTTTCTCAAACAAATACAAAATGACCAGCTTAAAACCAAAATAGCACTCTCAGAATTGTGAACTCCATAAATCTTAGATCAGCACACAACTCAGATGAGTGCATGAAGAACCCAAGAGTGATTATACTTTTTGTGCACAAGGATTCTCCACCTCATTTCAGAAAATCTTCTGAGGAAACTTAGAATTACACAAGTATGGACTGGTGTGTATGGTGTGGTGAAGTTTTTAAACCAAAATAAGTTTCCTACCACAAAAAGCAAAATAATTATCCAATACTCTATGTACAGTATTTTTGCTTCACTGAGCACTTTACTATATTTAACTACTACTGTGCTTTGTATTGTAAATCTAGAAGAAACTTGTATAATCAAGAATTTTAAAACTGCTAATTTATCTAATTTTTAAAGTGCATAGCTACAGTTAATACGAAGGCATAAGTATGTGCAAAAAGTCAATGAAAATTAAAATAGAAGAGAAAAAAGTATGATGAAATATGTACATTAAATAATATGATAAAACACAAGATTTTAAGAAGAAGTCAAGAATGAGGAAACAGTAGAGTAATAAATAAAGAGAAGATATTGGTTCTGACTATTACTAGATCATCTTTAGTGACATATCATTAGAATCCACTTTGTAACTTTTACTTATTTAAATCTGATAGTACTACATTTTAAAGATATGAGGGAACAGGCATCTGGTGTCTTCTGGCTAGAAATTAGACAAGAATAGTTTGCTTGGGGGTGACTTGATAAATACCCAAATTGGCAAATTTTAGACATGTTCCTTTTCTCATTAATTTATCTTATGAAATTTGTTCTAAAGATAAATTCACACTAGATCATTGAGAAACATGAACGAGGTTGCTCATTATAGCCCTATTTCTAATTTAAAGAGCTGGAATAAAAGAATTTAAGTTTCTCCATGTAATAGAATACTAGAATGTTTTAAAATAAGATATATATGTGCATATATATACATGTATATCTTATTATATATTATAAATATATAATGTCTAGCTAAATGATTAAGAATAATAGATTATTTAACATGTGCATTTAATGGCCATTCTACCTGTTCTCTAAAAGTGGATTCATAGCTTTGTCCTATATTTATTCATATCTTATAAGGTTACACAGAAAAGATTTCATGCTATAATTATAGGCCACTAAGTTAGGTAAAATTCATATACAGTTAGAGAAGGACTGGGCCTTTGAGGAATCAGCACAAAAGATGAGACACAAAGACTGTGGCTGGAGTGAATGTCAAGAGGGCCACGACCCAAGATGGAGATGCAACAGCTAGGCCTGTGAGCCTTCCTAGAGACAAACAACACCTTGGGATTCTACTGGCCCCATGAGCACAGATGGGGCTCAGACAAATAAGCGGGTGCTCAGAATATCTGTCCTCAACTTTTCCTAGCTTTGCAGGAGTGCCTTAGTTCCTTCCACCACCCTTGCTATGTGGCTTGCTTTCCTGTTGGAGCAATACAAACTAAGTGACTACACTTATAAGCCTATAGGTTGAGTGCAGTGTGACCAATGCCATTTTCACACTGTGATTTTGCTGTATAAATTACCCCTAATGAAGAGCCATGGCAGCCAAATATTTGAAACCCACCCTAGAAATCCAGGAGATCTTCTCATCATTCTCAGTAAAACTCTCCTAAATTCCTCCTTCGATTCGTGACTTCATTCCTTAAGTGTTACAAGACCACCAGCTCCTCACATTTGACATCTAACAGGATGAGAGCTATTTTTCCTACAACTCCTGTTAGGAGTCAAACCTCACTGAAAAGATGGTTTATCAGGGAAATTTTTCTCCAGGGCTTCTTCCTTTGGCTTCATGGATGGCAGGGGCTGAGCAGCTTTACTCTGCGGCCTTCCAAACTGCCGTTTCTGTCTTACAGACAGCCGATCATGGAAAGAACTGAAAACAGCAGCCAAAGTAAGTATTTTCTCCTTATGTTGTGGGTGTCAGGTATTTTGTCCAAATGATGGGAAATTGACTGATACAGGAGGCATTATGTGTGTATGGATTAGAAATAAGTGTTCTAACTATAACATACTATGACATTTTAATGTTTTAAAGTAAATGTTGAATGATAAAGCTGATACCAGTAAGAATAACTGCATAAAATATCTATACAGGGCTACACATGTAGCTCAGTAGCACAGCACCTGCCTGGAAAGCACAAGGTCCTGAGTTTGATTCCCAGTACAAAAAAATAAAAATAAAATAATCCACATATTGAAAATTACAGTACTCTGAGAAAGGAGAACAAAGAAGATATCAGAACATGGAAAGATACCAACTGCTCATAGATAGGAAGAACCAGCATTGTGAAAATTCCCATATTCTCAAAACTGTTTCACATAACAATGCAATCCAGGGCTGGGGATATAGCTCAGTGGAATAAGCGCCTGCCTAGCAAGCGCAGGGTCCTGAGTTCAATCCCCAGTACCGCCAAAAAAAAAAAAAAAAAAAAATAATGCAATCCCAATCAAAGTATCATTGGCATACCACACAGATCTAGAGAAAACATTTCTAAAACTTATTTAGAAACAGAAGAGACCTAGAATAGCAAAGGCAATCCTGAGAAACAAAGGCAAGGCAGGAGGCATCACAAACCTTGACTTAAACTATAAAGCTACTGTGATAAAATCAGCATGGTACTCACAAAAGAACAGACCTGAGGTTCAGTAGAAGTGACCAGAAGTTGCAGACACAACTGCAAACGCACTCAGCCACCTTATGTCCACTGGAAGAAAGAGAGCATTTTTAATAAGTGGTCCTGGAAAAACTGGCTTTCTACATACTAAAGACTAAGACTAGACAAATGTCTATGACTATGCAATAAAATAAGACAAAATGGATCAAAGATCTAAATATTAAAACAGAAACACTGAGTCTACTGGAAGAGAAAGGAGGTAGAAGTCTTGAAGACATAGGGATATGCAGAGTTCGAATGGAAACCAAACTGTATGGGAAATATTTTAAATCAACAACTGTAATCTGATCTTATTAAAAAGCTTTTTCACATCAAAATAAATCATTGACAGAGTAAAAATATAACCCACAGATGGGGAAACATTTTAGACAATTGCCCCTCTAACAAAGGACGTCTATCTAGAATTTACAAAGAATCGAAAAATCAGGCCCCCCGAAATTCAAAGACCCAGTACAAAAATGGACATCTCAGATAAATACATACTTCTTAGATGAAGAAATACAAATGCCAAATATATGAAAAAATGTTCAACATCACTGCTCATTCAAGAAATGCAAATTAAAACAACACTGAGATTCTCTCACCCCAGAAAGAATGGGTGGTGTCATCAAGATACCAACCAATAACAAATGGGGAGGGGCTTGGGGATAAAAGAACACTTCTCCACTGATGGTGGGAGTGCAAACTGGTGCAACTGCTGTGAAAATCAGTGTGGTGTTTCAAAAAACCCCCTAAGATCAAAGGTCCCATTTGACCCAGTTATTCCCCTTCTGCATATCTTCCCAGAAGAATTAAAAACATCACACCACAGCAATATATGCACATCCATGTTTATAGCAGCACAATTTGTCATAGCTAAATCTTGGAAACAACCCAATGCTCATCAACAGAGGACTGATAAAAGAGATGTGCTTTTAAACAATGGAGTATTACTCAGCTATAAAGAAAGATAAACTGGAGACTTCTATAGGTAAATGGATGTAAATAAGGACCTTACTCATAAGTGAAATAAATCAGACTCACATGTATTTTAAAGAACCATATATAATGTTTTAAATATAAATGAACATTCGCATATGTAAACATCATATTTTTCTCCTAGTGAAAGAAACTGAAAGAGTAAATAAAATCCAAAAGGTAAAATAGGTACTGTGAAAGGGAAAGAAACTGCTCAACAGAAGGAAGAACTGGGATGGGGAAAGGACAAAAGAAGGTAGGAAAAAAAAAATATATATATATATATATTAAGATAGGTAAGTTAATTATACTACCATTTTCTACTAGTTTATTGAAAAGAATGGGTTGTGCTTATATTGTTTGAACAATTTTTTATGCTTATATCTTATAATCTTGGTGACTAGTTTGAAGATAACAATATGCAAAATATTAACCTTTGTTAATTTTCTACTACCTTGTTCTAAAATTCTGTATCATTGCTTTTATTGTTTTTTTTTTTCTCTTTAAAGTAAAGAGAATAAACACAAAGTGAAGGACATTAGCTCTTTGTAGAAACCCAGGGTGAAGACATGAGATCGAAGTATCTCCCTCCTCAAGAAGTTGGGTATTCTCCAAAACGCCACGAGAGGTATTCATATATGATGTTTTAAATATTAGAGAATACAGTTATACCCTGGAACAAGGTAATGATAAAACAGCATAAGGAAAATATGCATGGTGGTGAAGAGAGGCCAGTCACCTAGACACAGATACTTTTTTTAAAAAGATAATTCCGGATACTCTAATGAATAATCAAGTTTTTTAGAACACTTACATTCTCAGGTCGCCAATTGAGATTTTTCTGTGCATCTCCAACTGTGAATCATTAGAAACGGCATGTGCACACCACACGTGGAGGGCACAAGTTTGGTGTCCTCAGTTGAACAAAGCTGAAGACAGCACGAAGCTTGGACAATTTTAATCAAGTTCAAACAGCAGATGAGACCTGGTCTCAGCAGTGGGCTGCACAGCCTCTCTACTACTGTCAGTCTTGGAACTGAGAAATTCCAACCTTGATTTTCAGCTGAATGCTGTTTGTGAGCTACTGAAACTGTGCTCAGCTTTCTCCAAAAGCCTTCATCAAAGTTGTGTTTCATAGTGCTTCATAGACAAGGTAAAATGTTTGTACTAAATAAAATATGGCTTATGTCTCTGTCCACAGCTGCATGAACACAGTTCTGAAGAAAAGAGTAAAACAAAATCAAAGCAACAGGGAAGTAGTTTCTACTTTAGTGAGATAATACGTTCTGCGGAATTTTAAAAATACTTACTCAAAGTTAGATTGAGTTCAAATACTCTCATAAACATTTTCTTGTCTTCAAAATGTTAGAAACATTCAATCATTATGGGACAAACTGAATCTAGATGTCATGTCAGGGCAAGAGGCATTCTGAAATGTGATATATGTCTGGCAACACGGGAGAATCCCAGATCCCAACAAATAGCCTCAGCTCTCACTGTGTTTTTATTTTAAAGTAAAAAAACAAAAACGTATTAACAAGCAGACAAAAAGTAGCATAAGAAATAGTACAATCAAAAGTGATTTACAGACAAGGTGAAAGGGACTCAACAACGGTTGTTGCTTTACCTTTTGATATCTTCAAAGTGTATATTCATGAACACAGATACAGACATGCAAAATTGCTCAAACAATCATCTCAAAAACAAACAAACAAACAAACAAAAAACCGGAAAGCATTAACAAAGAGGCACAAAGTAGTACAATAACAGTAAGATCAGAATTGAATTATAGACAAAGCCACAGAAAACCAACAATAGTTGATGAATTGCATATTGATATCTTCAAACTGTATGCTCAGGATAACACATATAGACATACCAGATTGATCGAATAAACCATCATCAATTATTCCTTAGCATTAAGTGACATAATACAATAGTAGAACCATGTTAGCCCTCCTGCACATATGTATCTACATATATACATACACACATTTTTGCCTCTTTCTTTTCTCCTTTCCCTCGTCCCATCTGTTCTTTGCTTTTGAGCAGATTTCGTTCATGTCTCTTAGTTTATGTTCCTATCCTCAGGTTCTTACACCAGGGACACAATACGTTGCCTGCTCATGTACCGCTGATTTATTTCACTTATGAGTATGCACTCCAATTTTGACCATTTGCCTACGAAGTCCCTAAAACTGTCTTCCTTTATAGCTGAATAATATTCAATTATATAAAAATGCCACAGTTTTTTAATCCAGTCTTCCGTGGGTGGACACTTGGGTTGGTTCCACATTTTAGCTATTACAAATTGCGCTGCTATAAACATGGGTGCACATATATCAGAAGGATATGATGTTTTCAGATATTGTGGGAAAATACCCAGAAGGGGAATAGTTGGTTTGAATGGAACCTCTAGTCCTAGTTTGCTGAGAAATCTCCAAACGGCTCTTCACAGTGGTTGCACCAGTCTGCATTCCCACCAGCAGTGTAATAGAGACCCTATTTCTCCACAGCCTCACCAGCATTTGTTATTGGATGATGTTTTAATACTGGCCAGTCTTACTGGGGTGAGATGAAATCTCAATGTTGTTTTTATTTGCACTTCTCAAATGGCTAAGGATGTGGAACATTTTCTCATATATTTATTTGCCATTTGTAATTCTTTATCTGAGAAGTGTGTATTCATCTCAGATGCCCATTTCTGGATTGTGTCTTTGAATTTGGACAGGTACATGGTTTTTAATTCTTTGTATGTTCTAGATAGAAGACCTTTGTCTGAGGGACAGACAGCTAGGAGTTTTTCCCAATTTGTGGGTTTTCTTTTTACTTTGCTGGTGATTTCTTTAGATGTACAAAAACTTTTCAGTAGGATGAGGTCCCAATTATTGATTCTTTGAAGTGTTTCCCTTGCAGTTTCATTTTTGTTCATGAACTCTCTGCATATTCCTATGTCTTCAAGAATTTTACCTATTTTCTCTTCCAATAGATTCAGAGTTTCTGTTTTAATGTTGAGGTCTGTGCTCCATTTTGACCTGAGTTTGGTGCATGGTGATAGACTTGGGTCTATTTTCAGTTTTCGGGAAGAGGCAAGCCAGTTTTTCCAGCACCATTTATTAAACAGGCCATCTTTTTTCCAGTGACATTGGTTGACCCTTTTTTCAAATATTAGATAGCTGAGTGGGTTTTTCATTATGATTGCATCTTCCAGTCTGTCCCATTGATCCTCAGGTCTGTTTTTAGCCAGTGCCTGGTAGATTTTATTACAGTAGCTTTGTAGTGTAATTTTAGGTCAGGGATTGTGATTCCACCTGACTTGTCCTTATTGACCAGCATTGCTTTTGCTTTTCTGGGTCTCTTCTGGTTCCAGAAGAATTTGAGGCATATTTTTTCTAGATCTGTGAGGTATGCTAATGGTAGTTTAATGGGAATTGCATTGAATCTGTACAACAGTTTTGGTAGTATGGCCATTTTCACAATGTTAGTTCTCCCTAACCATGAGTAAGGTATGTTTTTCCATTTATTGAAATACTCTTCGATCTCCTTTTTCAGAGACCTGTAGTTTTCACTGAATAAATCTTTCACATCCTTTGTTAGATTGATTCCTAAGTATTTCAATTTCTTGGTTGCTATTGTAAAACCTATGGTTTCCTCAATTTCTCTCTCGATCATTTTGCTGTTCATGTATTGGAATGCTATTGATTTTTGGGTGTTGACTTTGCATCCAGCTACGCTGCTGAATTTATCAATTAATTCCAGGAGTTTTCTTGTGCAGTTTTTGGGGTCCTCCATGTATAGAATCATATCATCTGCAAATAGTGATAGTTTAACTTCTTCTTTTCCTATCCTTATTCCTTTTATTTCTCTCTCTTGTCTGATTGCTCTGGCTAATGCTTCCAGAACTATATTGAATAGGAGTGGTGACAATGGACATCCTTGTCTTGTTCCTGACTTTAAACTGAAAGTTTTCAGTTTATGTCCATTTAGTATGATGTTGGCTGTTGGTTTGACATAGATGGCTTTGATCAGATTGAGGTAGAGGCCATCTATTCCTATTTTTTCTAAGGTTTTTAACATGAATGCATGTTGGACTTTATCGAAAGCCTTTTCTGCATCTATTGAAATGATCATGTGGTTTCTTTCTTTGACTGTATTAATATAATGTATTCCATTTATTGATTTGCGAACATTGAACCATCCCTGCATTCCTGGAATGAATCCTACCTGGTCGTGGTATATAGTTTTCCTTATGATTTGCTGTAATCTATTTGCAGTATTTTGTTGAGTATCTTTGCATCTATGTTCATTAGATTGATTGGCCTGTAGTTCTCTTTCTTGGTTGGGTCCCTCGCTGGTTTTGCTATCAGTATAATACTTGCCTCCAGAAATGTGTTAGGGCGAGTTGCTTCCTTTTAGATTTCATTGAAGAGTTTGAGGAGTGTTGGGATTAGATCTTTTCTCAATGT
Organism: Dinomys branickii; assembly: GCA_004027595.1. NCBI lineage: Eukaryota > Metazoa > Chordata > Mammalia > Rodentia > Dinomyidae > Dinomys > Dinomys branickii. Next base: position 13,991 of record PVLD010004888.1, on the reverse strand, counting down.
TTTATAGAATTCTGCTGTGAATCCATCAGGGCCTGGGCTTTTCTTTGTTGGTAAGTTTTTAATAACGTTTTCAATCTCATTAATTGATATTGGGTTGTTCAGGGTTTTTACATCTTCCTGATTCAATTTTGGTAATTTGTACCTTTCTAGGAATCTGTCCATTTCTTCTGTATTTTCTATCCTATGGGAGTAAAGATTTTCAGAGTAGGTATTAATGATCTTTTGTATTTCTTTTGGATCTGTAGTGACTTCATTCTTTTCATTCCTTATTGCATGAATTTGAGATCTTTCCCTTCTTGTTTTGATACGGTTGGCTAGGCGATTATCAATTTTATTTATTCTTCTGAAAAATCAACTTTTTGATTCACTTATTTTTTGTAGAGTTTTCTTCATCTCAATTGCTTTATTTTCTGCCCTGAGTTATATAATCTCCTCCCTGCTTTGGGCTTTTCGTTTGGCTTGTTGCTCTTTTTCTAAGAGTTTGAGGTGTAGCATTAGGGTATTTATTTGCTCTCTTTCTATTTTCTTTGTATATGAGTTCATTGCTATAAATTTCCCTCTGAGGACTGCTTTCATTGCATCCCACAGATTCCTGTAGGTTGTACTTTCGTTTTCATTTATTTGTAGTTATTTTTTAATTTCTTCTTTAACTTCTTATGTGACCCACTGGTTATTCAGGAGGTTGTTGTCTAATTTCCTAGCTTTTATGTGGTTTTTGGAGTTCTCTTTTTCATTAATTTCCAATTTCATTGCATTGTGGTCCAATAACATGCATGGGATAATTTCAATTCTTTTGCATTTAGGTAGATATGCTCTGTGGGCTAGAATATGTTCTATTTTATAGAAAGACCCATGTGCAGCTGAGAAAAATGTGTATTCTGATGTTGTGGGGTGGAACACTATGTATATATCTACTAAGTCCATTTGTTCACACTTTTGGTTCAGGTCTGTTATTACTTTGCTGAGTTTCTGTCCAGTTGACCTGTCTCTTTGCGTCAGATGGGTGTTTAGGTTCCCTATTACAATAGTGTTATTATTTAGTTGATTTTTCATGACTATTAAGATTTGACTTATAAAGTTAGGTGCTCCATTGTTTGGTGCATAAATTTTTAGGATTGTTACCTCTTCCTCTTGCAGCTTTCCCCTAGCTAGTATGTAATGGCCTTCTGTATCTCTTTTGATTGTTTTTGATTTGAAGTTTACAGTGTCTGCAAACATAATAGCTACCCCTGCTTTTTTCTGGGGACCTATATCATGGAGAATTGTTTTCCAACATTTAACTTTCAACCTGTGGATTTACTTTTGAGTAAAATGTGTTTGATGTATACAGCATACTGTTGGATTGTGTTCCTTAATCCACTCTTCCAATCTTTTCTTGACTTGTGAATTGAGGCCATTTACATTAATGGTTACAATGGTTATATGTTGGCTTATTCTAGTCATGTTATTTAATTGTTGTTTTCCTTCTTTTGCTATTTACTTACTTGTTCTGTTTAGGGAGTTATTTGTATTGTTCTTGGGATTGTGGTCTCTTTTTTCTCTGTCTAGAATATCTTTTAGTGCTTTTTGCAATGCTGGTTTGGCACTCATGGAGTTCTTCAGTTGTTCTTTGTCGTGGAAATATTTTATTTCTCCTTTGAATTTGAAGGATAGTTTTGCAGGATACATCAGTCTGGGTTGGAAGTTGTTTTGTCTCAGAATCTCTAATACCTCGCTCCTAGCTCATCTTGATTTCATGGCTTCCGTTGAGAAGTCTGCTGTGATTCTGATGGGCTTTCCTTTATAGGTGATCTTTTTGTTTTCTCTAGCAGCTTTTAGCATTGTGTTCTTTTGCTGGATATCTGGGATCTTGACTATTATATGTCTGTGTTTGGTTTTCTTTGGGTTATGGATCGTTGGCATTCTATATGCCTCGATTAATTGTACTTCCATATCTTTTACCTTGTTTGGGAAATTTTCTGCTATTATTTCAGCAAATGTTCTTTTTATATCGTTTGTTTGGTCTCCTGCTGTTTCACTGACTCCTATTACTCAAATATTATTTCGTTGTGCCTCATCTTGCAGCTGTTGAATTGATTTTTCTTGGTTCTTTGATGATTTTATGAGATCCTTCCTTTCACGCTCATAAGCTGCCATGCTGTCTTCAAGGTCTGAAATTCCATGTTCCTTTTCATTTAAGTGGTTTTGCAAGTTTTCAATGGAAGTTTTCAAATCCTGGCAATCTCTTTGGACCTGTTTCATTCTTGGTAATTCATTCCTAAGTTGCTCTTGTAACGTTTCCTTTTGTTTCCTATTTTCTTCTAATCTTTTATCTATTTCTTCTCTATGTGTACGGAACATTTCTTCCATTATAGTTTTCAGTCATTTTTTGTCAGAGATCATTGCAGGTATGTGGCTTATTTCTGCTTTAAGCTCTTCTATGGCCTGATGGAGTTGTTTCTTTATTTTGAATGCAATCGTTTCAGAACTTGCAGGTATGTGGCTTCCTAGTTCCCCTGTATCCTCACATCCAGGACTTGTTCTGGGTGGGGTTGAGTTCTGAAACTGCGTTTTGTTCTTCTGTCTTTCCATTTTTGGGTATCAGATTCAAAATGTTGAGCAATAAATTACCCAGGCAATTCACCAGGCAAAAGTCTGTTGCAAAGGCTGCTCGAATGACTCCTTTTCTTTGGGAGAATGTCCCTTAAGCTTTCTGCTGAGAGTTCCGCTTAAAAGGCTGTTCTTATGCTGGTTTGTGCGGTGAGCTACTCCCTATGGAGAGACCTGGGTGGGGTGTGTAAGACTGCTCCCCTGTCCTCCCAGGGTTCCCTGCAGTTATGGGGACGGATCTCCCCCTCTCGGTGATCTGGTCGCGGCGCGCAGATAGCTCACTAGTTTCAGAATCCCTGCAGGCAGGAAGGTTCCAAAGTGCCAGTTTTGTGTGCTACGGTCACGATCAGCCGCTCCCCTACGCTTCTGTTTCCCCATGCTCTCTGGGTCTGGGGGAGGGAGCGGGATGACCCGCTCCTCTGCACTCCTCACGCTTCCTCGGCCATGGACTGCAGGCCGATGAGGGCCTTGGCTGTGGGGGCCGGGACCAGAGCGGGATCCTGGTTCAGTGCTTGGATTTGCATTGCCTGCCCGAGGAGCGAGAGCTCCGAGACCGCCTGTGATGCCGCTGCTAAACAGCCAATTTCTGCCACAGTTGCTGGCGAGCCGCGCAGGTTCGGGACGCGGGAGGGATCGAGCTGGCTGTGCCCCCAGGGCGCTCGGACCCAGCGGAGCCACCTCCCGCCCACCACTCAGAGCCTCACTGTGTCTTTAATACCATGAGAAAAAGGAAGGAAAGTTCACAGTTGCCAGGCACATTTGATGACATTGATGAAGCCGTTTTCTGTCTGTAATTATTCAAATCATTTAATTAAAAATTTTTATAGAAACATATTTTAATATTCAGTTTATGTTATAATCTTGATATTTTTCTTATCTATGGACCCTAACTATCCCACAGTACATTATTTCTTAGGCTGACACATTCTTGTAGTCCCAATTTCCATAAGCAGTTATATGAAATTGCAGGCTGTTTGTTATTTCATAGAACATTATTTCATAATATTCTACCATTGAAGGGTCTCAGGCAACACGGCATAAAGAGCAGCCATGGCTACCCCATAACTAAACACCTATTCTCACAGTCTGGAAGAGGTGTCACTCAGGAAAGATGCTACACACCATTCTGAGGAGCAGAAATGGTTATGAATGTTCTATACTGGACACATGAGTTTAATATTGGCATTCAGTTAGAGATTTCAATAATAGTTCATGTTTTTGTTGGTTTTATTGAAATAGAAGGAAAAATAACACACTGAAGACTATAAAGGAATTGCTTCTTTGTTCTGAATCTTGCAGGCTTTTTAATTATGATGTTTGAACGAAGCCACTAGATAATTGATATGAGAGACAGTAAACACATGCATCAGAGCTGTTTAAGTAGAAATGTAACTGATGTCTTTTCACTACTGAGAGTCATATTATGAAACAGCAAAGATGGTCATATCATATAACCACACTAAAATTAGCTGTTTCTAGAAAGTGAATGACTTTTCTTGAGATGCTCTGAAGTCATAATCATGACCCTTTGTTCTCTTCACAAACTACTTGACTCAATTCCAAGTATTTTTGTGTGAATGCTTAAAAATATAGCTGCTTAGAATTGCAACTGGATACTAGTTGATATTTGAAACCTTCTCTTGCAGATGTTATTCTTTAAAATATATTATCCCATGTGTGTTTTAAAGAAACTTCTAATTATTGTTTATAAGAATTGATTGACTGGTAGTACTGTTTTCTTTGAAAAAACTTGACCTCAATTGTTGTATTTTATTGTAGATACCACTGTGGATTATCTAGAATGGCTTCTTTAAGAGCAGTGCAGTCATGTCCTCATGAAGGCTGCTGGTGTAGGCTCTGAACTGGACTAAATTTAGAAACTTCCCTGCCTTGGTATTGGCTGAAGGAAATTTGCTCACATGGGTAATTTCTCTTTTGGGCTGCAACTTCTACCCAATATTTGGTTGGTGCCATATGTAAGTACTGAGGCCTTCTCTCTTTGCCTCAATTTGGAATAACTCTGAAGGGTTATACCAGCAGTGAGCTCTGGCCTGATAAGCAAATGTATAACAGCTCAATGTCTACCTTACCAGTCCTCTGTCTTTTACTTCCTCACAGGTAATGTTACTGAAAAAGCACTTCAATAAACATGATGACTGACTACTTGCTTGAGAGTAAATGTCCCAGGAAAGCCAACATAAGAAACTTCTCTACAAATCTAGGTCCTAAAGGATATTAGTAATTAAATTTGTCTCTGTATTATAGAAACTATAAATGATTTCTGATATATTTTATTACCTATCTTTGAGTTCACTTCTTCATGAGAATAGAATATATCTTGCTCTTTTAACATTGGGACATAACTATTCAAAAATTCCCTCTAATTGCACTAGATCTAGTAAATACATCTGCCCAATATAAGCCTTTTTACTTATACCAAGTAAAAAGGAAAAGTATTAGAAATACAATTAGAATGATAAAATATATAATGCATGATAAATATAATTAAATAATTTTTTTTTTGGCGCCAGGAATTGAACTCAGGAACTTGCACTTGCCAAGGAGACACTTGTGCTACTGAGCTAGATCTCCAGCCAACAATCAAATAAATACAGATAAATTTCTTGGCTGCCCTAGATGTTGCTAATGTTATTCAATCACTGTACTCAATTTGATGAATTTTCTCTAATAAAAGAAATTTAGTTCAGATCTCTATTATTTGGATAGCAAGAAAACTTCAATTATTTCCATTGTAATTCAGATTTTTTCTGTTTTCTTCATAATTCCTGCTAAAGTTCAGTGTATGGTCACAGCAAGGGATAAAGTTGCTCTTTGGCATTAGCACTTAGGGGCAAAACAGGTGACAATGAAGGTTAAATACAGGAGTGAATATATAAACTTTACGTAGTAAATATCAAAATAGTTATTAAACACTAATAATGGCTCAGATAAAATAGGTTCTATGTGCTTTCAGGCTTTTGAGTTTTGGAGTGTGAAAGTAGTCATATCTGCGATATTATTTTCTGGAAAGTAGACTTCAATAAGCAAAATTCTGTATGATTTACTCTTCTTGCAGTTTCACAAGAAAGCAAAGCAATGTTTGGACAATTGGAAAGTTTTGGCAAAATTAAAATGAAGTGCCAGCTGTGGAAGAGAAAGTGGTAATGATGTTGATATCTGACATTGTTGTTGGATGTCTAAATGTTTGCCTTTGTAGAACCCACCCCGTCTTGGAACCAGGGCATTTTTCTAATGTCTCAAGCACTGGCAGAATATTCAAACTGTAATTTCTAAAAAGTTTTATTAGATGCTATAGTTTAGATCTAAAATAGCTCCCATAGCCTGTGTGCTCACAGCTTTGGGGTCTTAGAGCTAACATGTGGGGAGGGACAGGGGCTGGGTGGAAGAGCTGGGTCATCGAAGGCATAGCCTGGAAGGGTGTTTCCTTCTTCCCACCTCCTCCCATTAAGACATGGTAGGTTCTCTGCCGCTATGCCCTCTGGCTGCACTCTGTGCCTCGGAGTCAGACTAGAGTGAAATGTGAGGTAAAATGAACCTCTTCTTCTTGGGTTGTATCAGCCAAATATGTCTCAGCAAGGAGAAAGTGACTAAGGATGCTGTGGTATAGCAGATATACAAAGACTGCACATATTTACTGGACATAGTTCGATGGGTCTGGATACATACAAATATCAATCGTACTATCACCACAATTAAACTAATAGGAATGAGATTAAGAGAATAGCTAATTAGCATTATAAATAAGGTGATTTTACTCATCAAACCAGACATAACAGTTAGGAGTTGATGATCAGGAAATTGGTGTTCATTACAATAAAGTTGTTGATGAGATTTTTCCAAAGAAAGGACAACTGAGCAGAGTGATGAGCTTATGATCTGTCTCTGGTAACTCTTTATCATGGGGTCAAATGCATTTTATAGCAAATCTAAGTTTAATAATTTTCTTTTGCCTTTTACTTGCTCCACTTGTGCACTGTTTGTACCTATGCTGAATCGATAAGACTCAGATGAAACAAGTCCAGCAGAAATTGTCTCCTGAAGGCTTTTCATCAGTTGTACTAAATGAGTGTAGCATTCCCTACCCATGGAAGAAACTCCTACCCTTTTTCTTTCCTCTCTCATTGTGAGGGACTATGGCAGTGCTACCAGTTTTAAAAATGCAGAAGTATGGAAATGTCTGGTCCTACTTGTTAATCATAATTTATTTATTTATTTATTTATTTATTTATTTATTTTATTGGTACCAGGAGTCAAACTCATGACTTTGCACTTGCTAGGCAGGTGCTGTGCCACTAAGCTTTATCCCTGCACCTCTGCCAATCATAGTTTAGTACCTGACCTTGGGTACTAGATATTCTTCCTTTTTCAGCTTGAGTCACCTACACAGTGGAATATTTATGGAATAATTATAATATTTATTCCATAAATAATAATACATTTTGAATAATTATGTTTTTTTTCCTCTCTTTTAGCATATTCTTACCCCTCTACTGACAGTAATTCTACTTTTTCTGTGGAGTGAAGCAGAGAATGCTGGCAAGTCTGGGAAAGAGAAAGTGATTCTGACTTGGCTGAGGGTTCTGTTGTACTTTCTTCCACAGTTCTCTGCTGTGATCTTCCTGCACTAGTTCTGGTGATCCTGGAAGAGGTCTTGTATGACACACCTCTCAATATTTAAAAGCTTGGCTGAGGATATAGCTCAGTGGCACAAGTGCCTGCCTGGGAAGTGCAAGGTCCTGAGTTCAGTTCCTGGTACCATATATATATATACATATATACATGTATGTGTGTGTACATATATATATATATACATACATATATACATGTGTGTGTATACATACATATATATACAGATATGTACATATAAGCTTTTCCTCTTTGTCTCTTTAACCTATTTATTTCTTCCAGGCACGTGTGTGTGTGTGTGTGTGTGTGTGTGTGTGTGTACACACATATATATGCATATATAAGCTTTTCCTCTTTGTCTCATTAACCTATTTATCTCTTCCAGACAGGACTCTTAGGTAGACTGAGAGATGATAAACTCAATTTGTCTCTCATTGCCAGCTCGTTAGAAGTCTTGATGTTTCTCCATAATGAGAGGCTAATACAAAAACTATGCTTTTTCAGCTTCCCGTCCCTAACTCATATTATCAGCTCTTCTGTTTGTTCGTGTGTGTGTTTGTTTAACTTCTGCCCTACTGTGGAGGTCAGGCCACAGTGGTGCTCTTTACCATTCTGAAGGATTGAGTCAGATTACAATCTTCTCTCTTCACAGCAGAGACAAACACTTCACTACTTCTCAAGTTATGTTGTCGTGCCAATCGTTCAGAAAGTTGGACATTAAAAGTAGCTCTACTCCCAGTCTTTTGTCTCCTGCGGCTGTGTGTTTCACAACAAGTAGCCACCAAAAGCGCTGCTAGAACTGTGCAGTGTCCTTACTCCATGTTTCCATGAATGCTTGATATCTCTGAGGGATTCAAGGAGTGAGAAATACTTTTCTTCCAACCATTTCTTAGTATATTTTGCATGCAGCAGACAGTCCTTAACACATTCATTTTGGTATGTTGTACTAATTTAGAAATTGTCCCGCTATGAAATGATTTTATATTACTATGTTTTCTATTCCCAAATACTGTATAGGAAGACATAGAAAACGAGCCATATTACATGAATGAGTTAGAAACTGGAGCTACAATTCATGATTAATTTCTGGCCTTGAGGTCTGGAAAATAGGTAGGAAAAACTTCTCCCGGTGATAGAAGTGGTATCTACGCCATGTTATTGAAGAGAAGCAACGACAAATTTTTAAGTGAAGATAGAGCAAATTTCAGAAGCTGGCAATGCAAAGCCTATTAAGAAACTAGAGTTACACAGCCTGTTAAAACATTATTAATTTCTGTCCTTGGGGGCAGGTAGATAGTTCTACGAAAAAAGAGCTGTGAGCGCTAAAAGCTGGCATAGGAATAGAGAGAAAGAAAGAGCAAACGTTTAAAATGAGGTGCTTAGGGACCACATCGAAGTGTTTGTAATATTTGAACTGAAGAGCAAAAACCATCTAATTTCACTGTTGCAAGTTATTTCCTGGAATTATTTAAAACACTCCCTTTCAATAGATTCTAACAACTCATTTCTGCTTGCATCCTACTTACTGAGATAATTTTGGGTAAGCCAATGCAATGATTGAATTGCACAGTCAACCTAAGATAGATATAACTGAAAACCTTGTATTTATTTATTTTCAATGACTTTTTTTGAATATTGTGTAAGGAAAATGTAATTTTAGAGTTTGAAAAGTAAAGAAAGTCCCATCATGAGTCTTTCATGGTAAATAAATCATTATATTACAATTACTTTCTGGTAATACTCCCTCATAACTAGTTAACTGCCCATGTAGTATTGCATCAAGATCTGAGACTACTGAAATACTCATTACATTTCTGATCCTTTCACATGTTGATGTTGGTATCTATATTTCTAAATAATACCCAAACTAAAAATTGTACAGCTTCTTTTGAGTTTGCTAAATAATAATAATCATTGGTAGGTTATTATTATTACGTATATTGTATATGAATATTAAGTGATATAATCACAGCTAAAATGTGCCACGGGTTTATTCTAGGCCAGGCACTGTCTTGATTCACATGCCGGGTCTCGACCACCCTCACACACTCCTTTAGAGTTAGTTCTCATGATCGTGCCTATTGCACAGAAGAACAAACGGAGGTCCAGAGTATTAACTCACTTTTTAATCTCAAATCAAGTAAAGACACAGGTTCAGATAGAGTGAGGCTTGGTCCAGTGCCATGTTGTTGTCCCAATTTTTCACTCTAGCACAGATACCCTTATTCAAATCTCCATAATGATATAGATATTCTGTGTACTTTTCATATTAATAATTAACTATCTCATTGGTACTTACGCAATTACACTTGGGGAGAACATAATCTGTTTGCAGAAAAATTTCATTTATGAAAATCACAGTACCTTTCCATTAGAGAGAAAAACTGCATTTTACCTATTGATGGTAAAACTATAAAACTTGTCATCTACTGTGCTCAGTTCATAATGGCACTCCAGGTGACCTTCATGTTAAGAACATAGAATTTCCTTACACAAAGCGAAACTATGCAATGTGGATAAAAACTTATAGTTCTTAGTACAAGTACTCAGTACAAGGTACTTAGTACAAGTACATAACATGAGTGGGTGGGAGGAAAATGAATGGATGGATGGATGGAGGAGCCATACTTTATATAGTTTAACTGATATAGTTAATAGATATTTGTCTATGCACTAGTTCACATGGCTACATGTACGTGCACATACACCACCACATATAGAGTTCTATGATTATTCTACATCTGCTACTGCTTTTCTGCTATCTCATACATTTAGTTCATTATGAACATGCCTACTTTTCTTATATTTTATTTTTATGTATACTTATGCTTTTCTATTTTTTAGTTTTCCAGACATCATTGTATGATGGTATGTAAAGAGGAGAGGTGATAGTAACTACTTTGCCTGTCATGTTTAGAATTCCTCTCTCTCCAGGCTTCAGTCTTAGGTCTCTTTCCTCCCATCTTTTCCCCTAGCTGTCTGGGGTTTCTGCCTCTCTTGGCACCCCTGTCTGCTTCTCATACATGTAAACCTGCTCATGGCCTCAGTCTTTCACCATTTCTGTGTCTTTAAAATATTAATCAACTATTTCAATACAAGTGATTTGAAGGTTATCAAATTAGCAGACTTCCCAAGTGAGGTCTATGTGTAAACTCAATGTTTTGAAGGAAGACACTACATAGCCATGATGCACACCCTAATTATAAGACAGAAATTTTTTAGGTTATTAGTGATTAACTCCCAGGATTATAAAGTCATTGCACTTTACTAACTGCCAAAAAGAGAAAAGAAATAGATGACATTTGTCACTGGGGAAAATACTTTACTTACACAAACACCACTTGCTGAATTGCACTTCACAAGAAATCCTGCCTATATGCCTGTGGTAAATGAATGTGTGCTTATCTGTTCTGTTGTTGCAGTCATAAGGAAGCTTTATTTTGTTATTAATCATCCCTGCAAAGGGAAGCTACCTCATTTTGTTTTAACAGAGATGAATTAGTAATATATTTTCATCAATACTCAGGGAGTAGTTTCACCCACAGGCTAAAGTGCAAACTATCACAGAAGAGGAGTTAGTTCTGTCACAAGAAAACAAAAATGGCATAAACTCATATAAACATAGGTGAAAAATAAAACTAATCCACAAGGAGAAATAAGAAATGCTAATGTCAGCTACTACCCCTCACTGCAGTGGTTAAAGGTTGTCCAGCTTATATAACATTATGATTGATTCTTTTTTATTTGGAAGACTTTTATTATACCCAAAGGGAAAGTTAAAGAGTTACAGCTCTTATCACAATCATAACACCAGAAATGGAAATCCCACTGGGGAAAGAAATATTTTAATAATCTATTATGTATCCACAGCAGTAATACTGCAGTGAAATGTCATGGATAACCAAGCTATTTCAAACTTTAATTTCCACATTGCTCAGGCTAACATTGTAAATCAGATAACCGAATTATCCCTAGAGCCCTGTGCTATTAAAACTCAATTCATTTCAAGAAAGTGCTTTTCTATAGTTTTACCATTCAAAAAACACTTTAGACAGTTTGGCAGTATTGAAATCGGTTTAATAGTTTCTTTACGACATTTCTTATAAAAAGGATAGAAACTAATGGCAAAATACTGATTTTGACATAAATTTGTAAATCTCTTAAAAAGTGCCTGTATATTGGTAAGTTAGTTCCATAAATATTAGGCAAGCTTACATGCCAACACAAATTTTAAAATTATTTTTCTGAGTAATTTAGTAAATGACTACGGAAATTAGATGGAGACATCGATGCCGGTGTCTAAACTGGGCATGGCAGCACGCACCTGCTATCCCAGCATTTGTCTGAGGGAGTTTGAGGGAGGAGGATGAGCTCAAGTTTGAGACAAGCTGGGGAACGTAGTGAGTTCAAAGTCAGCCTGAACTTCATAGTGAGACCCTATCTCAAAAAAATTTCTACTAGAAGACTTTAAAAAGCCTCAAATGAAAAGCTGGAATGAAATATTTACCAACAATTCTTTGATGTCCCTATTTAAATTAGTAAATTGATATTTTTCAACAATATGTTCTCTAGAGAACCAAGAATTTAAAAAATGAAAACCTTATTTTTTAAAAAAATTGGTTTATCTGTCCATATAAAGCAGTTATAAATGTTATATAAGGCCGATCATAGTTTCCAACCTCTTCTGTTTCTATGATTGCAGAACAGTTAAGCTATCCTGTGTATGAAAGGAAGAAAATACAGCAAAGAAAGAGTCTCAGACCAACCAATTAGTTTAGGCTCACACAGGGTAACAGCTGACTAGAGTCCTTTATAAATGCTGTCTGGGATACTGAAACTAGACATGTGAGCCAAAGTGTAAAAGTGCAATATTTGGCCAGGTAATTCCAAGTGCAAAAATACTGATACTTAAGAACAAGAATATGATCCTTCTGCTTGCATTGATATTATTCATCATTCTTTACATTTGAATGTAAGTGCAAAGGAGCTTGCTACCTAAATATATTTTATCGCCTTCTTTAGTAAGAGGAAATTCATTTGAACTGAAATAAGTAATTAATTACAAATGCAAAGAGCACCTTTTCTTCACTTCAGAAAGGAAAATTTACAATTACCGAGAGTGAGTTGCAACCACTGCTCAATTGTGGTATAGAAACAGGCACACAGTTGTTCTGATCAGATTTCTCTGCATGGAAATAAATTGTACAAGATGGAGGAAATCAAATAACAGGCTTTCGCTGTTAACACTGTGAAAGTCATATCTGTATTTTCATGGCTCAGCGCATACAACAATCTTATGACAGACACTGAAAAATGACATCTTAAGATGTATCAGTTGAAATGTCATAAATGGTTTCAAATTCACAATAGCACAGGGAAAAGGTAATAGTGGAAATATAAAAACTCCACTGAGAAGAATGGAGTTTTCAAATGAAGCCATCGAATTCTATTCGCTGGTGGATTTCTTTTGAACTTCCATAAGTAAATGGGCATAGGCTAACACTAAAGCTACCCAATAGGTTAACTTTTCCTTTGTAAATTGCTCTTTGCAAATTTGCTTTTCGTTTTCTTCCCCTTTGCATCCATTCCACATTCTAAGGAAAAGCCACATGTAAATGATTACTACATTAACTCCTCCCATTAGCTATTCCAGAAAAGAACAAGAGTCAGTTATATAATAGCATAATCAATGCTCCTTCTTGAGAGTTAGAGTCTGAAACATCTGGTGGCCATTGCATAACATAAGAATGACCAACAAAGAAAGGGGTCACTGAAGGATTAAAGATTACATTGGTGCCTGCCTGTTTGTATCTAAATATGCACTCCTTAAATTTTCCATAAGAGCTCTTTGCTTATTACTACTAGCTAAGATGGTCTTTAGGAGGGTACCTATAGGATCTTCCATCTTTACAACAGCTGGCTCTTAGAATAAAGTTTCTTCTCTACCAGTGTCTTGCCTCTCAACTAAGTGGTTCTTGTTTGATGATGAAACAGTCTTTGCATAGTAGCAACATGTTTCGTGGTGGAATCAACACATCCAAATTCAACCACAGCTAGTCTGTCAGATCAGCTACCAGTCACTGATCTATAGGTATCAGGCAAAACAAAAAATTTTACATGTGAAATTAAAGTACACTTTTATGATAGAACTAAAGCCAAATTTCATTATTTTGACAATTAACTCAGTTATAAGAATCTCTAGTTCTGGTAATTTGTGTGATCCTTCTTCATGGAAAGCACAGAAGTGATTAACTCTAAGGAGGGGATAAATAACTTGATAGACTTACAGAATCATACAGGAGAATGAGCAGGCAGCAGATCAGTGTGTTAGTATCAACAATCGACATGAATATTTGTCTTTAACGATGAAAGAGTCCTGCAATGAAGCATAGGTGGGATATACAACCACAAACTGCTGTTAAAATGCATGCTTGTTAACTACCCTAACACTCATCAATATCAGCTCACCAACCTGACCCCACTTGACATAAGGGAAAGATCACGGTAAGTGAACAGTAAACAGCTAAGTGGGATCATTATATCTGTTGCTTTCAGAGAATTTTACTGTAATTCCTTCTATGAAAGAATTGTCTGAAAACCATGAACAAAAGTAGCATCTCCTCCTGAAATTGTGGATATTGGGTATTTTGTCCCAGGGATGAGAAAAGACAGACACTGTCCCTCCATGCAAACACACACACAGTATTCAGATTGTATTAAAAATACAAACACACAGTACTCAATATGTATTTTCT